>JADRCD010209565.1:0-29579 GCA_019843815.1 Montemys delectorum | reverse complement strand
CCTGAATAAAGTCAGGGGTTGGAAAGGGGCAATGTTACTGTTAGGCTACTTCCTGCTGATCAGGGGCCTTGGAGTTCCTGGGGGCAAGTTTGATTTTCACTGTCAGGATGTCTCATTTCTCTTTGTTGTTACGTGACTGCTTAACACACTGATACCAGGGACTGGCGAGATGGCTCAGCGGGTAAGAGCACTGACTGAGTTCGAATCCCAGCAACCACATGGTGGCTCACAACCACCTGTAATGAGACCTGACGCCCTCTTCTGGTGCGTCTGAAGACAGCTACAATGAATTACGCTGGGGCGCAAGCGAAAAGGTTCCCCAGAATTTCAAACAGCACATAATCACAGAAACTATCTGCAGCTGGCAAAACCAAGCTAGCCGAGCACAGGGTAAATCAAAGTCAGCTGCGGTGGACAGTCTGAAGCAGCCCCATATCTCACACCTGGGATTAAAATGACAACATGTTCCCATTATTTCTGTGGTTTTGTTTTTTTATATTTATATTTATTTATTTTAAGACTTATTTATTTATTATATGTAAGTACACTGTAGCTGTCTTCAGACACTCCAGAAGAGGGCATCAGATCTCATTATGGATGGTTGTAAGCCACCATGTCGTTGCTGGGATTTGAACTCAGGAGAGCAGTGAGTGCTCTTAACTGCTGAGCCATATCTCCAGCCCCCATGTGTTTTTCAAAGAAATCAAAAATTCAAATTCATCACTATGCTGCCATGTGGGTGCTGGGAATCAAACCTGGATCCTGAGGACAAGCCATTGCTCCAACCCCCACCTTCTCCTTTCTCTTTTTAAAAAACTATCATAGTGATGATTTGAGACAGGGTTCACATATCTGAGGCTGGAATCGAACCCCGACCTAACCGTGTCATCTTCTGAGTGCTGGAATGACAGGTGTGTGCCATGAGGCCCTGCAAAGCTAAGTATTTTTTGTTTTGTTTTTTGTTTTTTTTTGGAGACAGGGTTTCTCTGTGTAGCCCTGGCTGTCCTGGAACTCACTCTGTAGACTAGGCTGGCCTCGAACTCAGAAATCCACCTGCCTCTGCCTCCCAAGTGCTGAGATTAAAGGCTTGTGCCACCACCGCCTGGCTTTTGTTTGTTTTTAAGACAGTTCTGTAGCAATTTATTTTGCAGAAAGCATGAGCTCCCCCTTGTGGACACAAGGCTATATGACATTGCTGTACTCAGGAAGCGCTCTCCCAAAGATTTGTGGTGCAGAAAGTGAAGAGGCCTGTCTCCTGCCCTCTGGTGACTCCTTATCCAGGGGAGGGAAACCCTCCAGAGCGAGGTCAGGACTCCTGAGCAGCAGCCTCCATCTGCACTTTGAGTTAGACACAGAGCTGATGCATCCCATTGTAACTGACATTTGGGATGGCTTCATTTCTTGTTGTGTCCCCCCCCCCCCCGTCCTGTTTGGGGTGACAGGATCGACTGTCTTCCCCTCAGAGAGTCCCCCACCCCTACCCCAAAGCTTTTCCTATATATTTTTTTCCGTCAACCTGTAAACAGCCAGGTCCCAGAGTCACTACATTGAGAGCAATTCCAATCCAGTAAGGTCTCCAGCAGGGCAGGTGCAGGGGCTCCCCCTTTCTCCCCCTGAGCCTTCACTACATGTTTTTGGTTTTACTGATGTTTTGTTTCACAGTACTGTTTGTTGTTCTTGTTGTGTGTGTGGTTTTAATTTTTTTTTTTCTTTTGCGACAGGGTTTCTCTGTGTCTCAACTTTGGCTGTCCTGGAACTCACT
Source organism: Montemys delectorum (assembly GCA_019843815.1). Taxonomy (NCBI): domain Eukaryota; kingdom Metazoa; phylum Chordata; class Mammalia; order Rodentia; family Muridae; genus Montemys; species Montemys delectorum. Next base: position 27,817 of record JADRCD010209565.1, on the reverse strand, counting down.
CTATAGACCAGGCTGGCCTCAAACTCAGAGATTCCCCTGACTCTGCCTCCCCGAGTGCTGGGACTACCACTGCACCACCACTGCTCGGCTGTTTTTTTGTTTGTTTGTTTTGTTTTGTTGTTTTGGTTGTTTATAAGAGAGCTGTCACATTCCATACGGCCCTAGACCTTTTCACCTAGATAAGGATGACTTCAAACTTCTGATCATCCTGCCTCTGCCTCCTGACAGCAGGGCTTGCAGGTGTAAACACTATGCTCACAGTATTATAAACTGGTTCCTCCTGAGATGCTGGGCCATCTGAGAAGCTCTCTGCATCTCAAGGTCTTTGTCTTAGGGTTTTACTGCTGTGAACAGACACCATGACCAAGGCAACTCTTATAAAGGACAACATTTAATTGGGGCTGGCTTACAGGTTCAGAGGTTCAGTCCAGTATCATCAAGGTGGGAGCATGGCAGTGTCCAGGCAGGCATGGTGCAGGAGGAGCCGAGGGTTCTACATCTTCACCTGAAGGCTGTTAGCAGAAGACTGGCTTCCAGGCAGCTAGGATGAGGGTCTTAAAGCCCATGTCTACAGTGACAAACCTACTCCAACAAGGCCACACCCACTCCAACAAGGCCACACCCACTCCAACAAGGCCACACCTCCCAATAGTGGCACTCCCAGGGCCAAGCACATGCAAACCATCACAAACCTGGACTCACTCCCACCCACAGAGGTCGTTGGCTATGGGAGGTGGCACACACACAGGGGCTAGGGATCAGAGCAGGGCCATCTTTGGGAGCATGCAACTTTGCTCTGTCTGAGCCTGGCCCAGGTCTCCCTCTGCCTCTGACCTCATGGTCCCCTTTGGTACCCTCCTGCTGGCCTTATGCTCCCAAATTTCACACTGAAGCCCATGGGCTCTCACTGTTTGGCTCCTCCTGCAAAGGTCCCCTTCTGTACTCACTCTCGGCAGCAGGCTTGGCCTGTCTCACTATGAGCCGTTGGTCACGTCCTGATGGCTAGGTGCTGGCACCTGCTGAGGGGACGGTGGCAGGGCTGACAGGTGCCTTTATGGGGAATAGATAAGAGGTACAGCCAGGCCAAGCAGTAACAGAGGTAAGAGAGATGCAGACGACAGTTCAGGGGTCACGGGATGGGCAGGTCTGACCGCGGCAGTGTGGGGCTGTTTATTCAGGGGGGAGCTGGGCAAGGAAAGGCTGAGGAGTTCCAGGCACTGGCAGTAGCCGAGGCTGGCTGTCATGAAGGGAGGAGGGCAGTCTTGGTTGACATTAGAAGTTTGGTGGCAGGTGAATTTGAAAAAAAAGGGAGGGTGAACTGCAGCAGGAAGCCTCCAGAGTCTTTCAGGGAGGGTTGTCGGGATGACAGCTTTGTTAGGATGGCTGTGGCTACTGAGAAGACACAGAGTAAAGATAGCAGCCAGCCAGCCAGCCAGGAGGCGGCAAGGCAGTCCAGTGGGCAGAGCAGTAAGCCATGTGCAGGCAGCCGCCAGGAACGAGGGGACAGAGAGAGAGAGAGAGAGAGAGAGAGAGAGAGAGAGAGAGAGAGGAGAGACCCCTTCCCACGGTTTTCACATCTGGCTCTGACACCTTGAGCTGCGATCCTTGTCCTATGTAGCAGGCATTTTCTGTGCAGAATTCTCCTGCCCGGGGCTCTGCCCAGCAGAAGGATGTATGCGCTGGGTCACCTGCTTCAGAGTGCAGTAGAAGAGTCCCTGGACTGAGCCATTTTCAGAGGCTTCTGCGACTTCACTCGAGTTCCCTGCCCGCCACGTGGGAGATCTCACAGGGCCTCCAGAAACAAGGCTGGACACGCCTGTCACCCCAGCACCTGGGAGGGGGAGGCAGGACTGAAGGTTGGGAGACACCGCGCCTCAAAACAACAGCAAACACTGAAAAACCACAGGGTCCGTCAGGCTCAGTGGGTAAAGTAGCTTGCCACCAAGTCTGGTGACATGAGTTCAATCCCAGGCACCCACAGGGGAGAAGGAGAGATCCAACTCCCACAAGTTGTCCTCTAACGTGCATGCTGTGGGATATGATGTGACAACAGTAACAACAAGCTCCAAAAATCCAAACCCACAGAACAGTCTCTTCTTTGGAAATGACTGCCAGCCCACCATGCCAGGTTACAATGGAAAGAGCCCTCAGTTTGGCACCAAGAACTGCCTGTGTCCCAGCTGTGTGTTCCTCTGTGTGGGTGACTTCACTTAACCTCTCTGAACCCTGGCTCAGCATAGGGCCCTGGCTTACGATTATGAAAGGCCTGGAAAGGTGGTTGAGCCATGACAGAAATTAGCATGCTCAGACGAACTCTCAACCCTAGATATCCAGTTGGAATCTTTATAACCTATCTGCTTTCTTGCTAGTAGCCCCTGAACATGTCACTGACATGGAGCTCTCCCAGCTTATATCTACAGCCACGTCGTCTCCGTCTCTGTCCCACCCTCTCCCCTTAGTTTATACATGCCAGGTGGGGACTGAATGAAGGAGGAGGGTGCTAAGGGGAAGGAATGGGGCCTGACACCTTTCCATAGGTTACAGACCGGTAACCCATGATGCCCTGGAGGACCCAAAAGCTGTCCTGGCTGCCTCAGCCTCACTCCCCCACGATGGCCTTTGTAGCCTGACCTCAGCTCGAGGCTCTGCCCACTGCTCTGGTCGTTTTCACAGGGGCTTGTATGAGGGTGGTGTCAGGTCAATTCAAGACGTCGTGGGTTTAAGATGGTTGTGGAATGCTGCAAACAAACACTAGGTGGAGCTTGGCTTCTGGTGCACATGTGACTTCAGTCCGCTAGGGAGAGCTAGCTGCCCATTTTCTTTTGCTCTCTCTTCTCTACCCTCTTTTTCAAAACTTTCAGTCTCTGTATCCCAGGCTGGCCTCAGACTTGCAGCAATCCCCCTGTCTAAGCCTCTTGGAGTGCTCAGATTACAAGTGTATCCACTACACTCAGCTGGGTTGGTGTCACAATAGTAGTAGTAGTAGTAGTAGTAGTAATAATAATAATAATAATAATAATAATAATAATATAACGTGTGGGTGTTTTGCTTGATGTGCACCGTGTGTGCAATATCTCTGGAAGCCAGAAGAGGGTGTCAGATCCCCTGGAGGCAGGCCTGAGCTTCCTCAAGTGTGGGTTCACCTGTGTCCTCTGTGAGAGCAGCAAGTGTTCTTAACTACTCTGCCACCTCTCCGGCCTCTGGTGTCATTTTTCCAGCTACTATTTCAGACAGCAGCTTCTGTTACTGGGAGGAGTTCCCTTGCGCCACTCGGACAGTGGAGTTCGCGGGAAGAGGCTGCCCGACAGTGGGTTCATCACTGCTGAGAATTCTGGAGCTTTCCTGTACCTTGCCTCTGTTGTGTCTGTCACCAGCACCAGAAAAGGCCTGGTAGGGCTGACAGCAAGCTATCACTTCCTGGGGACGAGACTGACCGTCATCTGCTTCTGTGTGTCAAATGCTCTATTGGCCAGAGCAATGGACTTCAGGAGGTAAGCAAGTCAGTTTTTCCACCCTAGTTCTTGGGGGGATAGCCCCAGCTCAGGCCTTCTGTTCAGTTCCCCTGCTCCCAGCATCCCTACATTGCTCCCAGCTCCTCTGCTCCCAGCTCCCTTGCTGGAAGCCCCCTTCTATCAGCTCCCTGCATTTAAACCCTCCTGATCCGCTCCCAGCCCTTCAGCAGCTTCCCAGCACCTCCTCAAGCCCCACGCACAGCCTTTGCAGAACCTGAGCCGCTGTCCGCCATCCCCAGGTGTTCCTCTGTTACGGACTCAAGTTCTCGGATCTCAGGCTCCGCCTACTCCCTGTGAGCTACAATCTCATTGGTTAAGATCTGACTCGGGGTCCACCCCTAAATGGCCCTTCTCCAATTGGTGCTCATGACCGTCCGTCAACGCTGTTGCTAGGGAATGGGCTGGGCGACCGGGGCAACCTTGCTACCTTGGACGCACCGGAAGGAGGTCGGTCCCTGTAGGCCAAGGCTGGCGAGCCGGAGGGAGGGGGGCCCGGGCCAGGCTGGGGATAGCTCAAGGAAGGGAGAGAGGCCTTCCGGGTGGCCTGAGCAGCCCCTGAGGAGTCTTTCTACAATAAGACTACTGTCAGACAAGCAGAGAGTGCCTGGGAAGGGTGAAGCTGGGCTCTGAAGGGATCCGTAGGCCTGCTTGTTTTCCCAGACAAGGGTTCCTTCAGAGGTGAGCTCAAAACCAAGTTAGGGGGAGGCGAGGAAGGGACAGATGGAGGGCTGTCAGCTGCAGAGGCCCCAATAGGCTCCAGGATTCGAACATTGGCTTGGTGTGGTTGTTCAGATGGGGTTGTGGCCGTTGACCCAGGAATCAGAGTGTCATGATCTCTTGGAGGCCCTACTGGAAGAATCCGAGTCACACTCCAGCCTGCCACCAGGAGCTTGGGGCTGACCCATTCTCTGTGACAAATGCAAAGAGCTCCTTTCCTTTCTATTCTCGTGGAACCATCTGTGTCTATGGTTTCCGGGAAGCAGGGCCAGGTGGCCTGAATAGCTCCTTCAGTCTTACAGCCTGATGTTAAATGATTCACCTACCTTTTTTTTTTTTTTTTTGGTTTTTCTATTCAGGGTTTCTCTGTATAGCCCTGGCTGGCCTCAAACTCAGAAATCCATCTGTCTCCCAAGTGCTGGGATTAAAAGCGTGGGCTACTACTGCCCAGCTCACCCACGCTTGCTTATTAAAGCACGGCCAGCCAAACTCCTTTTAAGGTAATGACTTGGTGCTGGGGTTTCACAGCTGGGGAGAGGCTGGGCTCCTTCGGGAATGGCTCACTTGGTTGGGGGGGGGGGTGCGGCAGGGGAGGGAGGGGGGAGAAGGACCTGATTAGCTATCAAGGGCGGTGGAGTGTTGAGGGTGGACTGTTGCGGAGACTGGAATGTTCAAGGAAGCTCGCAGGTGGGTTTAGGAGACTTAGATCTGGTCGGGCAAAGGCTTGCCCTGCCTGATTGTCTCCAGGTGGGAAAGTCATCTGCCCAGTGTTATGGGAAAAGTATCAGGTGAGGCCACCTATGTCCAGATCGCCCCTGCAGAGCTCATGCTCCATGTGGAGAATGGCCAGCACTGTGAGTGACCTTTAAAGAGTCTCTCCTGTTTGGTCCCTGGCCTCCGCCAGTGGATTTGAGCATCTCCCCTCCCCCACCCCCACCTCCAAGCCCCCTTTCTGACACTGACCTTACAGTAACATAAGTTGCCAGGGGCAAGCTACCCCATGGAGGCCCTGTACAGCAGACAGAACCTGCCCCTGACACATCAAAGACCTTTCTCCATGAAACTGACAGATTTCTGGCCGCACTGCAGAGCTTGCAGCCTGGAGGGAGAGTGTGGGTTCTTACTGCTGCTGGATGGAGACAGGCGGCCTTCCAGCTGTAGCTGCTGGGCTGGGACAGAGGGCAGAGCTGTATTCTCAGGGTCTCTCCCCAGTCCTCCCTGAGCTGTGGGCTCCAAACCTGCCCTTCCTCTCCCTCCACCTTCCCCACCGAGCAGCGGGACTCTGGCTCTGTACTGGCATCTGGTCTTGTCCTGTGCTGCCTCCGGCTTGTTTTCTGTTCAAGCCCTGGGGTTTAGCAATTACTTTCTCAGTAAATCACCCCCTCCCCCCCCCAACCTCCCACTGCTATGGGTTAGTACTAGCAGGCCGTGGGTTATGCAGCTGCTATCACTGTGCAGGGGGGGCAGGTGGGGGCATAGTGGGGCAGGTGGTGCTGACCATGAGGTTCTCGTGGGGTCAGGGTGGGCTTGAGCCCTTGGGGGCTTCTTAGGACCTGGTCGAGCATTAGCACTAGGAAACCCACAAAATGGAGGGAGAAGGTGACATCGACCTTTTCTGTCACTGTGACCAAACACCCGAGAGATGCTATTTAAGAAGGAAAAGATTGGTTTTTGGCTCACAGTTTGAGAGTACAGCCCATCCCAGGGGGGGAGAGGATAGAATCAGGAGCGTGAGGCAGATGGTCACACAGCACCCACAGTCAGGAAGCTGAGAGAGAGAGAGATGAACGCTGGTGCTCAGCTGGTTGTTCGATCCAGGCCCCCAGCCTAGGGAATGGCACCGCCCACAGTTTCGGTGGGTCTTCCTACATCAATGGACCTAACCTCGGAAGTCCTCCATAGACCCAGCCAGAACTACGTCTCCCGGATGGTTCCTGATTCATAACGTTGACAGGCAAGATTAGCTAGGACAGAGAGCAAGCCATCTCCCAAGAGGCTGTAGAGGAACACCACACATCAGTACACGTGTCCCGTTACCTCAGGCTAAGGCTCAGGAGGATGGTCTTGGAACAAAGTCCCCTTTTGTGGCCTTCAGATTGGAGTCAGGAGTCAGGCATGGCCTGAGGGAAGGACTGTAGGGTCAGATGTTGGGGTTCCCATGGGGGACAGGGAAGGACAGGGAGAGGGAAGAGTTCACATCTCCCCACCCCACATGGGGACTACCAGGAAGGTCCTCAGAGGATGAGAAGGAGGAATCAGCTTGTGGCCCTCGGCAGAGTCTCCTTGGAGTCAGGGGACTCGGCAGCACCAAGCTCGTGGTCCGGAGGACAGGGTGGCACAGGGTCGATGCAGAGTCTCGGAGGTGAGGTGGAGGAGGGGCTTTTCAGGAAAAGTTGTGAGTGCCACACAGTTGGAAACAGGAGGTGGAGAAGGATAACGAGGGCTGACAAGGAGGAAGGAAGCTTCCCTGAGAAGGTATGTCTCACATCTCATGGGCCATTGGGAGCTTGCCGGGCTAGGAGCAGCCACCAGCAGCCCTTGAACCTGGCTCCTCCATCCCTGACCAGAGGCTACTGTCTGCAAACGGTTCCCTTAGAAGATTACTTGAGGCACAACTGTCAGGAGCCCTCAGGCCTTTGGATGCCTGCTTGCTTCTAGATTGATGGATTGAGAGGGAGAAGACCTTACTATGTAACCCAGGCCAGGCCTTGAACTCACAACCCTGCCACAGCCTCCCAAGTGCCTAGATCACAGATGTCACCACCAGGCCAGGCTTCCTTCAGATTTTCTAGGAGGGGGACAGCAGGGTGCTTTGAGGCTTAAAGGCCAGCCCGCGGGTGGACTATCACATGCCTGGGTGTATTGCCACGGGTCTGTCGTCTGCAGGAGGGTGCAGGGAGAAACGGTGGCAAAGTTTTTGGTGACTTTGGTAAATCCACACGCCTTTTGGTAAGGGAGAAGTAAAACTTGAGACCTCTTGTAGCCACAGGTGATGCCTGGAAAGGCCCAGGGCTGCTGGGTGTGCTCTGCCTTTGGCCCTTAGTGAGTTTAGTGTGTGCCACCCGATAGCCACTCTGTACTGTGGCAGGGGACAGGCTCCCCTGTGGCACACAGTCTGCAGAAGTGGCATCATTAAGGCCTCCCAGTTCAGGGCAAGGCCAGGCTGCGCAGATGAGAGCAGGTACCGTGTACGTACTCACACGAGCCAGCGTCCGTCTCTTCCCACCCCCGTGGCTGCTAGCCACTCTTCCTAATTATGTCCTAGCCCTCTTACTTCTTGGGTGGAAATTAAGATATGGAGTCACTGTACTGTCCCCTCTGGTGGAGTTCTCCTCACACCCTGGTCTGCAGCTCTGACTCCAGTCCTGGAGCTGTGTTGGCATTTTCCGTTGCTATTGCCCCAACCCTGCCTCAGGACACTTCATGGAGTTCACCACGCTGTTCCGGTGGTCAGATGGTTTCAGTGAACTGCAGAAGCAATGCTTCCCCTTGGCCTGTGCCCCCTGCTGTGCTTCCAAAGTCTAGGTGACCCACATAGCTATCACCCTGGACACTGGAAGTCTACTCTTCTAGGTGCCTTGAAGCACATTCTTCTTCATGGTTCCCCCCCCTAAACATTTGCCCCCCCTTCCCTAAACAGCCGCAACATTATATCTGGTGATCCCAACACCTGGAAGTCAGTGGCTTTTTAAAACTCAGCTGCAGGGGCTGGTGAGATGGCTCAGCGGGTAAGAGCACTGATTGTTCTTCCAAAGGTCATGAGTTCAAATCCCAGCAAGCACATGGTGGCTCACAACCACCCGTAATGAGATCTGATGCCCTCTTCTGGTGCGTCTGAAGACAGCTACAGTGTTATAATAAATAAATAATAAATCTTAAAAAAAACAAAAACAAAAACAAAAAACCTCAGCTGCAGCCTACCGATAACTTGAGTCCCAGATGGCTGAGCTGCTGCGTAGGTTGGCGGTCCCCAGTGGGTCTGCTCAGTGTGACCTCACAGGCTGTGTCTCTGGAGGGATGGGGTTCAGCCATGCTGTTGGCTGTCCGCTTTCAAAGTGAGGCCAGCCCATGCTCCTGGCTGAGTAGTGCAGTCTGGAGCTGCCACTGAGAATCTTTAAAGCAGTTAGATTGAATGTTGGTGTGTGAGGGGAGTGTTGAATGAGCCCCACTTCCAGCCCGCCTTTGTGAGCCCTCTGGAGGGACATGTCTTCAGGGGAAACTTGGTAGAATGGAAGCCTGTAGGGAGCAGGGCCCCAACCCTGCAAAAGACAGCAAAGCACAAAGGTTGGCAAGGACGTGGAGAGCGCTGGACCTTGTGCTGGGCTCCTAGGGATGTAAATTGGAGAACAAGATGGCAGCTCCTGAAGATTATCAAAGTTCCACTGTCCTGTGTCTGAGGCTTGAAGCCCGTGGGTGGAATATAGAAACCTAAAAAGAGGGGCCCAAGTAGACGGGATTGCAGCAGCACTATCTCTAACAGCCCCTACAGTGGAAGCAGCTCAAATGCCTGCCAGTTAGTGACTGGTAAAAACAAAATGTGGTATGTCCACATGATGGCATATTATACAGCCATGAAAAGGAGTGCTAAAACATAACTATGTAGCTTCAGATTGCTTCAGTCGACTCGGGCTTTTGGACTTCATGTATGTCCGGTGTTAATTTCCACCCCATCAGATTAAAATTTCTATCAAAAGTATTTTAGCTGCATTTTGCAGTGAGCCATCAGTCCCTGACTGTGGGCTCTCAATACTTCTGTGGCTCTCACGCTGTAGCTCTCATGGTGTGGCTTTTCTCTTTCTTTCTGGTCTGCAGACAATTCCAGAAAGCAGGCAAGATGGGGAATGCCAAGAGCCTGTCTGGCCAGAAGATGGGCTTAAGGTTCTTGCCTGAGGAGCAGGCTGAAGTGGACCGGCTGTTTGCTGCCCTGTCATCTAGTGAAGGCGGTGTGGCAACAAGGACATTCTCTCTGGAGGCACTGAAGGCAAGAATGACCACATGGAGGAGATTTAGGGTCTGCAGTTGTGCCAAGCATGAAAAAGCTGATTTTAGGTTGAAAGGCCCATTTTTGGTATGGTTGGCTCCATGACTGTCACAGCTACCCCGATCTGCCCTTGTAGGGTAGAAAGTAGTCATGAGCCATGGGTGAATGATACTCTTACCCTGGTTTTTGAGACAGTCTTGGTGTATAGCCAACATTGGTCTAGCCTGTAACTCACTGTATATCCCAGGCTGGCCTTGATAAGTGGTTCTCCCCACTTAGCCCTCCAAGTTGTTGGGACCATAGGTGGAAACGTTCAGAGTCTTATGTGTACTAAAGCGAGGACCTGGTGCCCGGCATGGTCTCACATGTCCGTGGTCCACACACTCAGGAGGCTGACTAAGGAAGGTCGCTGAGTCATCAGTGCAGGGCTACATAGTGAGGGTTTGTCTCAGAAAACAGGAGGAAGGGTCAGAGGGAAAGATGGAGGGAGGGAACTTGGAATGGATTGTGATAAGACATCGTTCAGGGCATTTCTAACTTGACGGGTAACATTGGAGAAGAGCTGTGTCCTTCCGGTGGTGGCTCGGACCACACCTGGTATCTCAGCCATCTGTCACCTCTAGAATGTGGTCAGGGAATTTCACAGTGTCCTCACTCAACACCCAAGTCTCAGTTTAAGAGGGGAGAGCCGGCCATGTCCTCAGGGTGACTGCCTGCCATGCTTCTTCGGGGATGGGTACTGTCTGTGAAGCCATTCAAAAGCTTTATCCTCTAGAGCAGCGGTTCTCAACCTGCGGGTCTTGTCATCAGCTTGTTTCCCAGTCAACTCTGCTTAGCTCGCTCTTCTGTTTGTTCCCAACAGAGGCATGTCAAGGAGGCCCTTCCCCCAGAGATGGTCACCAGACTATATAACGGCATGCGGAGGGTGAAGCCTACGGACAGGGCACACGGGAGCTGCAACAATGTTTCCAGGGAGCAGTTCACTGCATTCCTGTCCCAGCTGTTGAGAGGGAGCTGTGAAGAGAAGGGCCTTATGGTTGCGAACATGATCTCAGCTACAGAGGGTCCTACCAAGACCAGAGATGTCCAGAAGGTACACACTTGTTGTCCATGGGTGGGGGACTTGGGACAGCAGCTTACATGATGATACTGAGCAGCTTCAGGGAACCGAGCCCACATAACAGTTTGGTTGATTTGGAACTTTTTTTTTTTTTAATTTATTTATTATATGTATATGGGTACACTGTAGCTGTATGGATGGTTGTGAGCCTTCATGTGGTTGTTGGGAATTGAACTTAGGACCTCTGCTCACTTCGGTCATCCCCGCTAGCTCAGTCCCTGCTTGCTCTGGCCCAAAGATTTATTTATTATTATAAATAAGTGCCCTGTTGCTGTCTTCAGACACACCAGAAGAGGGCATCAGATCTCATTATGGGTAGTTGTGAGCCACCATGTGATTGCTGGGATTTGAACTCTGGACTTCTGGAAGAGTTACCTGCTGAGCCATCTTGCCAGCCTAATTCGGAACTCTTTTTTTGTCTGTCTGTTTGTTTGTTTGTTTTTTGAGACAGGGTTTCTCTGTGTAGCTCCAGCTGTCCTGGAACTCACTCTGTAGATCTGGCTGGCCTTGAACTCAGAAATCCACCTGCCTCTGCCTCCCAAGTGTTGGGATTAAAAGCATGTGCCACCACCGCCCAGACCAATTCAGAACTCTTGAACTAGGGTTTTGGCAAACTTTCAGGGGAGCTAAGTATGTAATGAAAAATGAAAGCCTGGCCTGGTGGCACAGGTCTGACATCCCAGCTACTCAAGAGAGTCAAAGGCCAGTCTAAGCACCTTGGTAAGACCCTTGTCAAAACTTTACAAAAAGTGGAGGAGGGTTTAGGGATGTATTCTCACATGGTGGAATGTTCACATGACATCCACCAAGCCCACAGGAGCTTTTGAAGCAAGTGTAGTGGCCCACATCTATAATCCCAGCCCTTAGCAGGTAGAGGCAGGAGGGGCAGGATCATCCTCAGCTCCGTGGTAAGTTGGAGGCCAGTCTGAGCTATGTGAAATGCAAAAAAAAAAAAAAAAAAGGGAAGAAAAGAAAAAGAATCCATGAGGCAGAGGCAGGTGGATTTCTGAGTTCGAGGCCAGCCTGGTCTACAGAGTGAGTTCCAGGACAGCCAGGGCTATACAGAGAAACCCTGTCTTGAAAACAAAACAAAACAAAACAAACAAACAAAAAAAAAACAAGAAAAGAAAAGAAAAAGAATCCATGAGGAGCTAAACAAGGTGGGCGGCACCCACGCTGTGCTCCACTGTGATCATTACTGAGAGATAGACATCACCATCTTCACTGTGATGTGCCAGGTGAGTGTGGATCGGGGAGGGTTTGGCTTTAACAGTGAAGCATCTCCCAGTTCACAGAGGACCTGGTGGCCTCTGTGGTGCACCTGCTGACGCACCGGCATGAGCTCCGAGGCTGGACCTGGAGGAAATCCGCCGTGCTCCCTGACAGTATGCAGGCGATGGTTGCCCAGCTCCTCTCCGAGATGAAGTTTCAAGGCAAGTGTGGGACTGTTCTCTTGAGTCAGACCTTGGCGTGATGGAGGGCAACAGTTGCCATGCCTAGACCCTCCCAGGGAGGCTCTGCTGTGGCGTGTTGCTCTGCAATTGCTGTGGGATGTCCTTGTGTACCTCAGCTCTGCAGAGGCCCTTGTGACATCATGCCTTCCTCTGGTTTCAGTGTCTGAAATCCTTTTCCTTGGTCAGTTTTATAGAAATGATCTCAGTGTTTTTGTTGATTTTTTAAAAAAGGTTTATTTTTATATGTGTGTGTGTGTGTGTGTGTGCCTGTGTGTGTGTGTGTGTGTGTGTGCGCGTGCGTGCGTGTGTGTGTGTGTGTGCCTGTGTGTGTGTGTGTGTGTGTGTGCGTGCGTGTGTGTGTGTGTGTGTGCCTGTGTGTGTTTTTTTGTGTGTGTGTACGTGTACGAGTGTGTGCATGCAGATGCCAGTGAAGGCCAGAAGAAGGTGTCAGATCCACAAGAGCTGGAGTTACACGTGGATGCTGGGAACCAAGTCAGTCCTCTTCTAGAGCAGTGTTCGTCCTAACGCACTGAGCTGTCTCTGCAGACCTTTTAATTAAAAAAAAAAAAAACTAAACTATTTTTAAAAGCAGTCTAGGAGATTCTTCTCTCCTGCTTTCCTAGTCCATTTTACCTCTGTTTGCAGTAGACTTGATCGTGTCCTTTTAGTTTCTCTGTGTGTGTGTGTGTGTGTGTATGTGTGTATTGTGTGTGTGTGTGTGTGTGTGTGGTGTATATATATGTGTATATGTATGTTTGTGTGTATAAGTGTATGTATGTATCTCTGTGTATAGTGTGTATATATGTATGTTTCTGTGTGTGTATGTATGATTGTGTGTGTGTGGTGTATGTATTTTTGTGTGCATATATGTGTGCACATATATGTATCTGTGTATACTGTGTGTGTATATATGTTTGTCTGTATGTTTGTGTGTGGTATGTGTATATGTGCATTTGTGTGTGTATGTATGTATGTATATATCTTTGTGTGTATTGTGTATGTGTATATGTGTATATGGCTGGTTTTGTGTGTCAACTTGACACAACCCAGAGTTATCACAGAGAAACGAGTTTCAGTTGGGGAAGTACCTCCATGAGATCCAGCTGTAAGGTATTTTCTCAATTAGTGATCAAGGGGGTAGGGCCCCTTGTGGGTGGTGCCATCCCTGGGCTGGTGGTCCAGGGTTCTATAAGAGAGCAAGCTGAGCAAGCCAGGAGAAGCAAGCCAGTAAGTAACAGCCCTCCATGGCCTCTGCGTCAGCTCCTGCTTCCTGACCTGCTTAAGTTCCAGTCCTGACTTCCTTTGGTGATGAATAGCAGTGTGGAAGTGTAAGCTGAATAAACCCTTTCCTCCCCAGCTTGCTTCTTGGTCATGATGTTTGTGCAAGAATAGAAACCCTGACTAAGACAGTATGTATGTGTGGTGTGAGAATGTGTGTATATGTTTGTGTGTGTATGTGTGGTGTGTGTATGTACGTATGTATCTCTGTGTGTAATGTGTGTACGTATGTATCTTTCTGTGTAGTGTGTGTGTATGTATGTATCTGTGTGTATTGTGTGTGTGTGGTGTGTGTATGTATGTATGTATCTCTGTGTGTGGTGTGTGTGTGTGTGTGTGTGTGTGTGTGTATGTGTGTGTTTGTACATGTTCATGTTAGGCATCATCTTTAACCACTCACTGTCTTATATTTTGAGTCAGGGTCTCTCACTGAACCTGGGACTTACCAGTCTGCTAGGCTGGCTGCCCAGAGAGCCCAGGGAGCCCAGGGCTGCACCTGGCTGCCTCCCCTCCCCAGTGCTGAGGGTAGAGAGACACAGCTGTGGGTCTGAACTCGTGTTGTCAGGTTTTCTTGGCAGGGACTTTACCAACTGAGCCATCGCCTTGGCCCTGTCTTCCTATACTCTTACGGTTTAGATGATGGAAGTCGAGGCCAGTCTTCTTCAGGGCAGGTGTTTGTAGCTGTAAAGTTTCCCTGTAAACAGTCCTTTGGCTGCATCCCAGAGGCTCCCACATCGGCTTTGGTTTCCATCGCTATTCATGTTTTAACTCATCTAGTTAGTTTTATTTATGTGAGTGTATATGAGCACATGTGTGAGTGCAGGAGATGGTGTCAGATCCTCTGGAGCTAGAGTCATAGGCATTTAAGACAAGGGTGTTGGAAATCCAACCTTACCACCGGGTGTACACGCCTTTAATCCCAGCACTGGGGATGCAGAGGCAGGCAGAGGCAGGCAGAGGCAGGCAGAGGCAGGCAGAGGCAGGCAGATCTTTTGAGTTTGAGGCCAGCTTGGTCCACAGAGCAAGTTCTAAGACAGCCAGGGCTACACAGAGAAATCCTGTTGCCAAAAACCAACAGCAACAAAAAGATCAACCTTACTGAGTTCACACTTGGGTTTCCACTCCCAAGAAACGGTGTGAGCAGAGCCTTTGTCTCTTGCTGTGAGTTTAACCATTCATGCTCCTCCTGTCTCCATGGCAACTTAGCAGGCTCTAGCTCACCTCTGCTTTACACCTGGGGACCCCAAATTGAAATCTCAAGGGAGTTCCACAGGTTATCCTGTTACTCCAATTCTTTGGAGTTAGGAGCAGAGAGCTGCTCTGTGCACATTTCTGGGAAGAGGCTTGGTTAGTAGTGAAGCTTGCTCCTCCCAGGTAGGCCAGTGGGTGCTCAGTGAGCCCGGTCCCGCCCCCACGGCCAGGGTACAGTGCAGGCCCTCAGCCTTCTGTTGCCCCCAGCTAAATGTGATCTCTGCAGACATTGGAACTGAGGGGTTCCCAGGCTGGGCTTCCTTGTAAAGACCTCTCATTGTCACGGGCTACCCAAGTGCAGTTTGAGGAGAGGGAAAAGCTGAGGGGATATCACAGTCAAACTCTTCAAGTCAATACCAGATCACAGAATATGCCAGTCCATGAAGTTTAAATTTTTCTAGTGGTCATGTTAACATTAGAACAAAGGTAGCTTGAGGTGTGGTTCAGTTGGTAGTGCCTGGCACTCACAAGGCCTTGGGTTCAAGCCCCAGCACCACATAAATTAGTTGTGGCACACACTTATCTGTGACTTGAGCTCTTGGGAGATGGAGCCAGGGGGATGAGAGTTCAAGGTCACCCTCAGCTACATAGTGAGTTTGAGGCTAGCCTGAGCTACATGAGATTCTTCCTCCGACAAGAACAAAATTGTTCAAAGAAACGGAGAAGAGAGTTTTACTAATATATTCAAAATATGCTTCTAATCTGTATAATGTGAATATTGTGGTATGTTACAGTAAATTGTCATAGCAGGTGTTTAAAATTGGGAGTGCTCATTAGATTTGTAACATGCCCCAGCTCAGATGAGCCACCTCCCAGTGCCTTGTGATTTTTAGATTGATTTTCATAGGTTTGGACAGTGACCATAAGGCGGCACGGTGCACCCAGCCATCCTGATTTTCTCTTTCCTTAGATGGCCACCAGTCTCTGGGCCCTCAGTGCCTGGACCAGATCTGTGACCAAGCCATGATTGAGGAGTGGGTGTTCCACGTCCCTCAAGTGGGTGTGTTTCTGAGTGTGGTCATCCACAAGGGCCTGTGCCTTCTGGGCTCATCCTTTGACCTGTCCACACTGATCCCTGAGCGCGTCGTGGACCAAGGCGGGCACTTCGAGAGCATCCTGGATGTGCTGTCTGTCATCTACCTAAGCTCCCACCTGCCCCAGGAGCATCGGCACCGCTGGCGCCTGCTGTTCTCCACACAGCTCCATGGGCAGAGCTTCTCCCAGCTCTGCAGCCACATCACGAACCAGGGGCCCAACCTGGTTGTCCTTGAGGACAGGGATGGCTACATCTTTGGTGGCTTTGCCTCCTGCTCTTGGGAAGTTAAGCCTCAGTTTCAAGGTAAGCAGTGGGTACTATGCTGGGCAGTGCTAACTACCAACCTGGCACAACTTAGAACCTAGACCCCTGAGAAGGGTGTCTTATGGTGCAGGTCACACTGTGATCACCCTGCCCCCCCCCCCCCAGTAAGATTGTTTTATTTACTGAAAATACCTGTTTCTACTTGAGATGAGGCTCAGTCCTTCATACACACCTTTAATCCCAAATAATGAAGGTAAAGTCAGTTTGTAGAAGAAAGCAGCCATATTTAAAAGTGATGTTTAAGCTGGGCAATGGTAGTGCATGCCTTTAATCCTAGAAAGGGTGAGCTTATTCATCAGTAAGTCTCAGAGGCTGAAAACATTCTAGGCCTAGAGGAGATTGGACAGAGGCTAAGAAGCTTCTGGGCCTAGGCCTAGGGGTTAGCAACTGGAGGCAGTGAGCCCCAGAGACAACAGTTACATAAGGAGACTAAAGATACTGTAACAGTCTTAGACGTTGTCCAGAGCAGACTGTTAATTGATGTGGGAAGACCCCCGTCCCTTGTCAGTGGGGCCATTTTGTGAAGAAAGCTAGCTGAGAGCAAGTGAGCATTTTGGGGGCAGTCCATCTCTGCCACGGACTGTGGATAGGGTGTGCCTAGCTGCCTGAGTTCTTGCCTCAACTTCCCTAAAATGATGAGCTGTAATCTGGCATTACGAGACAAATTGCCCTGAGTCCTGTGCTGCTTGTTGTCTGGGTCTTATCAGAGCAACAGAGATGGAACCAGGGCACTGATGTTTGTTGCTGTGACCAACTACCCGACCAAGAGGTTGTGTCATAGCTCACAGTTTTCAGGGATACAGTTCATCATGGGGGGTCAAGCTGTGGTGGCAGGAGCAGTCACCTGCTTGCCTACATCTTGGTGGTGGTGATACATACACATGCATGTAGGCAAAACACGCATGCACACATGTTTCTGTGGGGGCTGGGCAGCAGTGGCCCTGGGCTGTAACCTCTAAGACCAGAGAAGCTCTTCCCCCTCTCCTCCCCAGTCAGCCCTACATGTTTAGACAAGTGAGCCTGGGGAGCGCGTTTCACACTCAGATCAGCAGAAGTCTCAACCTGCTATGGAAGGGCAGAAGAAGCTTGGGGTGGGGTTAGTGAGATAGCCGCTGCCTGGGCACAGCCTCTGGCTTCCATACATGTTTGCACACACATGTGCGCTCTCAAGATGGATGCACAGGAGTGGATGTGATTTTTGTGGCTGTGTTGTCTGCAAAGGCTCCATGTGTGACCGAGTCAGTTGTACCTTTCCTCACTGCCCTCACAAGAGCTGTCTCCAGGCTCCTCCACGGGTGCCAGGAAGCTTCCCTTGCTCACAGATGGCCTGCTCTCACCCAAGGTGCCAGCACTGGTGCCCCGGTGTTACAGCGTACCTCAATGCTTCCGTACCTTCCCTCTGCAAATGGCGGCTCTGGAGCCTGGAGTGGGGTTGGGGGCGTGGGTGGGGACTGCCACTCCCCCCCCCCCCCCCGCAGAGCTTCCGGTCAGAATGGTTTGTCCAGGGTTGTTGTATGTATGTGCCGTTTGCCGTGTTATCCTAGGAAGGGCTGGCCCTGCACCCCACTAGACAGTCCAGGGCAGGGCACACCTTGCTGTGGCCCTGCAGGCTCCACTCAAGGGTTGAGTGAGTTCAAGAAGAACCCCCACTTCCTCCAGAGCCTTTGCGCTGACCTCCACCCTCCGGCAGTGCTGGGGTCTCAGTGGTTTTGAACCGGGCAGGCTTGACCCTGGTGAGGAGGGTGCTTCCAGACCTCACTTGCTCTGGAGCCTGGCACTCCAGCAGAGGGCAGCCACGCCTGCCTGAGGAGTCGTCAGCTCAGAGGTGTGAGCGAATGGCACTTGGCTTTGGTGAGGTCTTTCCTTTTCTTGGTGCTGGGGAATCCCACGCCAGGTTTGCACATGCTAGTGTGTTAGGGCATGTTCTGCCCCAGCTCAGGCTGTGTTTCCCTGGTGTGTTGGAGACCCTAGGCTTCTGCCGGAGCAGCTGGGACTCTGCGCCTCAGCCCTGGGCAGGTGCTTGTTCTCTGGCATCCTTTCCTTGTGTGGCCACCAGCCATGATGCTCACTTGTGTTTGCTGGAGGTGGAAAGCTCTGTGCTGTGCTGTGGTGATGCTCTGACAGGCTCAGAGGAGAACAGCAGGGCTCTTAGGTCCTCGCTGGTGAACCGGCGGGGAGTGGTCTTCCCAGTGTAGCCTCCGCAGCCCAGACTGTGGTCCTGTCCGTCCTTTTGCTTGGTGTCATGGGGCCCAGTAGCCATTGGACAGCACTGGACCTCAAGAAATGCCACTTGGCGTTTTCATTCCAAATGCAGAGGACCAGGGTCTGGAGGACCTTGTCTGTGCCAGGGCTTTGACTGACTCCCCCCACCCCAGTACTCCTTCCTTCCCTCCCTCCCTCCTCCTTGAATAGCTTTTTGTTTGTTTGTTTGTTTGTTTGTTTTTGAGACAGTATGTAGCCATGGCTGTTTTAGAATTCCTTATGTAGACCAGGCTGCCTTGAGCTCAAAGAGAGATTCTGAGTGCTGGGACCAATGGCATGTGCCATGCACACATCCTGCTTGAGTGTGCTCTTCCTCTCCCTCTCCCTCTCCCTCGTTTTTCCCTCTCCCCTCCCCCTCCCCTCCCCCTCCCTCCCTCTCTCCCTCTCTCCCTTCCTTCCTTCTCCCTTGCTCTTTCTTCCTCTTAAGAGGGTCATGCTCAGGTTGATTTGGAACTCAAATAGCCCAGGCTGGCCTCAGACTCAAGGCAATCCCTCTGTCTCAGCTGCTCCTGTATTAGGACTCTAGGAGTGCACTACCACACCTGGCTCAGTGGCAGCCTTTTTACATCCCATGTACCCACCCTGTATCCTGAGATGGTGGTAGACTGTGACTGTGCTCAGTCTGTTCCCTTCCTGGCAGCCCTGGAGGTGTGCTGTCTCCTACATGGAGTGTGTACTTTATGTGTGTGTCGGGGGGGGGGCAGCCCCACACCACATCACACACTGACCTGTGCAGGCTGTGCATCAGCTGTCCACATCTCCATGGTGACCACCTGCCTCTGGCTTATCAGTTAGGAGACCCACTTGCTCCCATGCTAATGTTCCTGGATGGTCCATGCTAATACTGGGGAATGATGGCAGAGCTCTGGCCACACTGTCTAGCCCCTGCCATCGGATCCTTGTACCCTCACCTTCTCCATCTGAGTTCCCAGACATCCATAAGGTTTGTCTTGTGCAGGGTCTGGGGCCTGCCCCTGATCTCCAGTCCGTACCCTCCCCCCGCCCCGCCCCCTGCACCTGTCCCTCCGAAGATGCACAAGATCTTTGTTGCTATGTTCTGAGATACAGCCTGTTGGTATCTGCAGTTCTTTGTGCCTGGTTCCAAGGCAGTGACTATTTCCTTGGCTCTCTGTCACTTCCAGGGGACAACAGATGTTTCCTGTTCTCCATCGCCCCCAGAATGGCCACGCACCTGCACACGGGCTATAATAACCACTTCATGTACTTGAACTATGGACAGCAGACCATGCCCAACGGACTGGTAAGCAGGTGGGGAGGGGGGCGTCCCACCAGCCAGGTACCAGTGCTCTCTGTGTGGTATGTGCTGAGAGCCAACACCAGGGCCTATCTTTCTCAGTGGGGCTGTTCCCTTGCTGGGTTTCCCCATGGTTTGTGTGCAAACAGTCTGGCTCTTTCCCAGGACCCCAAATGATTGGTCTATGTCCTGAGAGTGTGTTGGTGGCAGATGCATCATAAGTCGCTTGCCATCCTGCCTCATGGTCGATGTGACCACCTCATGTGCTGAGCCTTCACCGTGAGCCCGTGTGCTCACTGTGCTTGGTGGTGGGGGACAATCCCTGAGCTGAGGACTCTGGGCACCGGGTCTAGCTAGTGGTAACTCGTGAGACAGAAAATGGGCTCTACTTGTGGTAGCCATTTTCTTGCCTGTTGCTAGCCACAAGAAGGAGAGGGGGAGGGAGGGGAAGGGAGGCCAGGTCAGCAATGGCGGCTGGAGGTAGCAGGGCAGATACCTACAAGGATGTTTGGCATGGGTAAAAGCTACCCAACCTGCTGGCTTTTTTCTTTCTTTCTTTTTTTAGTATAGGGTAGAGTTTATTTAGGGCATGGGAAGGGAGTTAAGAAGGTAGCAGAGGCAGAGAAAGGCAGAGAGAAGGAGAGAGTGGAGAAGTAGGGGCTGGCCATGACCACGTGGAGAGAGGGGGAAGGGAATGGGGAGAGAGGGGGGAACAAAGGGGCAAGAGGCAAGGGAGAGAAGCAGGAGTGGCTTTTTTCTTTCTTCTGCTTCCTGACAAGTTTTCTCATCTGTATCTGGTGAGCTGAGAGCCAAGGCTGCCCACTATAGAGAGAGGGTCAGGGGTTTCCTCCCAGGTTGCTACCACAGCAATCAGGAGGGACATGGCTAGATCACCAGGACATCAGAATTTAGGCACGGGACCCCTCCCAGAATGGCCTGTCTGTCAGCGCCAGGAATAGTCTCAGCATCCACAGGAACCATTAGTCTTTGGCCCCACTTCTAGACATAGGCTAATATTCCTATATGTCCAAGATGGAAGGCCATCATATCATGTTCCCCAGGCCCACCAGGGACAAGAGCGTGTGATGGAGGTGACATCAGGACAAAGCTGTTGGGGAGGCAGGGTAACAGCTGGCTTGAGCTGGCAGTGGGACCTTGCAATGGGAAGAACATTTGAGTCTCCACTCTTAGCCTGCCACCTTTTCTGAGGGAGTCATTGGGAGGAGGTTGGTTTCCTGTGGGGACAGGCCACAGATGGGTTTCCAGGGGTCTCTGTGCTTACCCCATCCCTGAGTACTACCTGGGACACACAGGGAGTCTTGCAGATTCTCTAGGCCACTGTCCCCTGTGTGGAGCCTCAGGAGAGAGCTGTGGAGCATGGTCTGCTGACAACCAAACCATGACCATTTAGCAACTCGGAACATGATTATAATCACAGCCCAGGAAAAGAAAACCAGTCCTGAATTCCTACTTTCCCCATGTCTCTGACTGGTTCTGATACTACCCCTCTTTTTGAGACAAGGTCTTCTCTCTCTTTTTTTTTTAAAGATTTATTTATTTTACATATAGGAGTACACGGTCGCTTTCTTTGGACATACCAGAAGAGGGCATCAGATCCCATGACAGATGGTTATGAGCCACCATGTGGTTGCTGGGAATTGAACTCAGGACCTCTGGAAGAGAAGCCAGTGCTCTTAACCTCTGAGCCATCTCTCCAGCCCGAGACAAGGTCTTTGAGACAGGCTGGCCTGGCCCTCTCTGTAGCTCAGGCTAGTCAAGAACTCAGGATCCTCCTGGCTCCTTGGCGTGGTCACCCTGTTGTTTCTGAAGCCCCACCCCCATCCCCAATGGCTGCTAACACTGTCACCTGTCCCTGCTTGCTCTACAGGGCATGGGTGGGCAGCACCATTACTATGGGCTTTGGGTGGCTGCCGACTTTGGGAAAGGACACAGCAAGGCCAAGCCCGCATGCACCACCTACAACAGCCCACAGCTGTCTGCCCAGGAGGACTTCCTGTTTGATAAGATGGAGGTGTGGGGACTTGGCAACCTCTCAGAGACTTATGAGGTGAGTCCTACATGGCAGTGACCTCATACAGGGTTCACAGCCTTTCTGCTGTGTGTGTGTGTGTGTGTGTGTGTGTGTGTGTGTGCGTGTGCATGCCTCCTCTCCCTCTGGGGATAGTTTGGCTTTACCAGCTATGGGCCGTGCCAGGATCCATGCAGCAAAGTGGAGTGTGGGTCTGCCTTGGGAGTGAGGCCTACCTAAAATGTACACCTTGCCCAGCTAGAGGCCCTTTGCCCGCCCTACCTGTTTGCATGAACAGATTTCTGCATGACCCTGGCATCTTAGCCAAGGAGGCTTCAGGATACCATGCCACCTGGCTACTTTGTGGCTCCAGTCGTATTCGACAGCCTCTGGGAGGAAGTCACTGTGTGGTCTATGCTGATGGCCGCTGTTATCTCCCTGTGTACGTTCCGAACCCACCTGCTCCCTCTCTTCCTCAAGGGCAAGAACAAGAAAAGCATCCTGGACTCAAATCCTGAAGCCCGTTGCCTGTTGGAGATCAGTGGACTGGCAGGGCACAGCGAGGGACTGCGGGAAGTCCCCAAGGACGAGGACTGAAGCTCCTGGACAGAGAGCTTCCTGGAGCAGGGGCAGGGACTCCCCCAGGGATGCAGAGCAGACAGATGTCCAGATTCCTCACTGCTGGGTGAACAGAGAGAGCTCTTCTTACCCTCTGACATCACTCCTGGTTAGCCTTAACACAGAGCCACGTGGTTGCACGCAGGCCAACATGGACATACTTAATCAGAACATAGTCATGCCAAAAAAAAGATCCCTCTGAAGCCATAATTGCTGGGTGTTGCCGGCAACCCAGCATCCCTGAGCGCAGGTTAGAACCTTGGCCTTAAACTTTGTTTGTCTTCTGTCTTTTGTCCATGGCATCCAAAGACGAAGAGCCTTGAAACCTGCTGGGAGTGGTGGTGGGTCATTGGGTTGCACATTCTTGCCTTGCGAGGAGGCACCATGTTTGGCCTTTGCTCTGGGGTCCCTGTAGTGCTCCGGTGGCCCATCATGAGTGGAAAGACAGGGGTGTTTAGGTGAATACCTTGGCACTCTGTGAGAAGATCCACACACCCCCAGCATGGAATTTGTGGGTTTGCAGCTGAAGATTTGAAGGAAATGTCTCTGGGGGCAGGTCCTCAGAGCGGGCTTGCCATGGGGGGTCCCATCTAGCTTTCTTACACTTTTTAAGCGAGTCTGGTGAACAAGTGGGAAAACCTGACCTATTTACCCAGAGACCAAGCCTTTACTGTGCTGCTAACCCAAATATAGGACCCAGGACCTTTGGAGAGACTCGAAGTCTTCATGCTTGCTTACTGTGTGCATAACACCCACCCATCCCAGATGTCAGTGGTGGGTGATGTCCCTTCTTGGCTGGGGGTGTCAGCCTCTAGGTGCCTTCTCCGAGGTCACAGCTCAGGGCTTCTCAGGTGAAGGATGGGTCATGGGACGGCATGACTTACTTCAGACAGACTCCAGTGTGTCCCTAAAGACTGAAGATGACTCAGGTGGCCACGCTGCCCATCACATTGTGAGTGATGGCCACCCAGCTCTATCCACCCAGAGGAGCTGTGGGCCTTGGAGACCCCTACGTCTTGTTTGTAAACCTCTAATTTTATTTTGCTGTAAACTTCAACCTTTGTGGATCTGATACAAGTTTTACTTTTGCGTATACCGTTTGCCTCAATCAAAAGCCACAGTAAAGTCAGGTACGTGCATTTTTTCCAGTCCTGCCTTTTTGCCCAAGAAGCTCCTGGAACACTCCACACAACAACCGTGGGCATAACAGAAGGTCCGAGGCAAGACCTTCCAAACAAAAATGCCATTCCTGTGCACGGCGGGGTCCGAGTGCGGTGCTGATAAGGGTTGGGCCATTTTGGTTTTCTTGGCAAGAAGCCAGTTTTCAGTGGTCTGTGGGACAGAGATTGAAAACACCAGAATCTCCAGACAACCCCCAGTGTAACTTCACAAAACTGGGTACTGGGTCACTGTGCTATGGAGTGTGTTTTTTGTTTTGCTTTGTTTTGTTTTGTTTCTAGGCAGGGTTTCTCAGTGTAGCCCTGGCTGTCCTCCAACAAGCCAGCCTCCAACTCAAGAGATGCTCCTGCCTCGGCCTCTCAAGTGCTGAGATTAAAGCTGTGCACCACCACTGCCTAGCAAGTGGCAAGTGTTTCTTGTTTGTTTGTTTTAAATAAAAATGTGGCCATGCCTTTCATCAGTAGCAGACTTGGCATGACTCCTTGGGAGGTCAAGACACTATGGCTCCCATTCCTTCTGACCTCAGCGCTGAGATGGGATTCTGCTTAAGACAGGAGGGCCTCACAAGTGTTTGCTCAGAGAGCGCAGCCCTCTTGCAGTACGGGTGACAGGCTTTGCTTCCCAAACTTCTAACAAATTCCACAGGGCACAAAAGCATGTGGGATGTCAGACGGGCTCCCGAGGAACTTCTCATTCCTTGTGAATGAGGACTGTGGTCTTCTGAGAAATGGACAGAAGAATGAAGCTGTGGGCACCACTGTCCTTCCTTCAGGTAGAGGCTGAGCTGAGCCCAGAAAGTGCTAGAAGGAAGAAGTAAAGAAACGCAGACCAGTGCTGCACACGTGGTGGTTATGAGTGCCCAAGTGAGGGGCTGGGAGGACGGAGAGGAGAGACAGACAGTTCTGGGAAGGTTTATCCCCTCTCCCCTGGCTCCTCAGGAGGCCACACTCTGCACCCTGGGGCACAGCAGTGTCTTCACACGGTCTGTCCCTCAGTGGGAGTTGCTCAGGGTTTCTCTCTATCTTTTCCCCATGATGTTTGCATCAGCTGTGCAGATGCGGCATCTTGTCAGGCAGGTCAGCATCTGATTGGAGGCTGACTGTTGCCATAGTGACCATCCTTCCTGCATCTGGCACTGTGTCTCTGGGATGAACTAAAGACTAGTTGGTTTAAAAGATGTCCATTTTTCTTTTTTGGCAGTGCTATGGAATGCAATGGGGAGGGGGTGGTGTGGGTTGGTGCGTGCTAGGCAAGTGCTCCCTACTGTGCAGAGTCCCCAGTGCTTGGCTTTCTGAGACAGAGGCTAGCCATGGACTCACAGTCCCCCTACTTCTGCCTCGAATGCTGTGGTTATAGTTGTACCCTACAGCTCCTGGCTGAGGTATGGCAGAAATCTCTCTAACTCAGCCCTGGATTACCAAGGGCCTGCTCACCAAGCAGTGGTGGCACACACACAGCTTCAGTTTTCAGAGTGCTCCTTCTCCACCTTGACTTATCAGGACTCTTTCCACTGGGCTGTCATCTCCTCAGCTCCTGATACTCTTTGTGTTGAATGGGATGTCTTTCCTCAACTCAAGTTACCTCAAAATTTTTATTTATGCTATATACAAATGGGCATTTTTGTCTGCACGTATATCTTCATCTGTAGGTGCACGTGCATACGAGTGTGATGTACGCCTTTGCGCAGGTTCACGTGTGTGTGTGTGTGTGGGGGGGGGAACCTATGCCTGTGTACAGATGTACATTCTGAACAGAGGTTCATGTGTGTGCTGTATGCCTGTGTGAGAGAGTATACTTGGGCACACATGAGCACACGTGTGTGAGACCTGTTCCTGATGCTTGCTGAATCCTTTCTTGTGACCTCCAAGGGTATCACAGAACCACCTGGTCCAGCCTCTTGGGCTACAAGAGCATGGGCTTTCCCTTGCTTGAGAAGGAAGTATGAAGGGACCTGAGAGCCCAAGTTGCCAGCCAGTGATGCTACACTGCAGGTCCCCACTTCCTCTGACAGCTGCCATCATGGTTCATCTATAGGTGGTCTTTTGAGTGTGCAGGCACAGTTCCTCCAGTGACATTACACATTTCCTCATGATTCTTCATGTTTTCAGTGTGGGACTGAACCCAGGGGCTCATCTGTGCCGGGTGGATACTCAAGCACTAAGCCCAGCCCTTTTACTTTAAGGGGCAGAGGCAGGGGGATCATGAGTCTTGCTGAGTTTCCCAGGCTGACCCTTGAGCTTGTAACCTCCTTGCCCTAGCTCCCCGAGTAGCTGGCATGTCAGGCGAGTGCCCAGCTCGGTGACACCTCCACCACCACCTCTTCCCTGACTCCCATGGAGATTCTCGGTTCTTTCTCCACAAGGTGTGTGATGCCAACACGTGTTTTGAGATATTTCAGGGGGAGGGAGCTTCCATTCATGTTTGTATTTCTGAGGCATCTCTATCAGAAGTGGGTTTCACTTTGGCATCCACGGAGTGAGAGCATTGCAAACCCTGGGCACCATTGTGCTTCTACCAGAGTGTATGTCAAGGTCTGTGGATTTCGGCTTTTTACATTTTCACCTCTCACTAAATGCCCCATCCACGCTCAGCAATATCACTGTGCTTTTGTTTTGAATCAGATTTTACATAAATCATACTTTCTGAGTTTCCCCCTCGTCTCTGGAGCACAGAGGATTGAACTCCAAATCATGAAGCAAAGTTCTTTGTAGAACCTCATCTTAGATGGGGATGCAAGGCCTCAGTGGGGACGTCTGAGGGCAGAGTGGCCATAGTCCTGATGGCCATGAAATCCCGTGCCACCACATGGGGCTGCATTGCTCAAGCATAGAGAGAGACAGGTTAAATAAAAAACACGGTGGTTTAATAAATAGCGCCATGTTTTAGTATAAGCTCCACCCCGTCCTGTGTGGGGCATGTCCTAGCAGGCCAGGAGGACATGTGGAGCCAAGGTCCCGATGCTGCACGGTCCTAAAATTTGCCTCTTGGAGTAGATAGTACAGATGGACAGGGACAGTCCAGAGGCATCCAAGGACACAGGTCAGTCAGGTCAGACACACTGGTTCTGTTATACAGCCTCCGGGAGCATCTGAGTGAGCCTGGCTCTGGAGAAGAACTTTTCCCACAGCTTGAGCAGCTCCGACAGAACGAAGACAGACGAGGCCAGGCCCGTTAGCAGCAGTAGGTCTGTGGGAAGAGAGTCCCGGACAGTAGTGCCCACCTGCTGGCCACCTGCCATGTTCTCGGCCTTCCTCTCCAACCTAACAGACTCCTGGGGGCTGAGAGGAAGGGGCTTGGCACCCTTGAATAGGCCAGGGCCCTCCTGTGACATCAGATGCTCAAACAAGTCACTGTGGGTTTGGCAAGCTGACTCTCTTCCCCACTGTGGAAAAGGCAGCTCAGAAACGTGCTCGTGGGTTCCCCCTCTTTCTGAGGTGCATCTCAGGTAGTTCAGGCTAGCCTCAAGCTTGTGCAACTGAGGACATCATACTCTTGGTCCTCCTGCCTGCACCTCACCAGCACCAGTGTTGGAATTATAGGCCTGCCTAGGTCACATGAAGCTGGGGATGGAGCCACGCTAAGCAGACACTTTCCAAGAGAGCCCCATCCCAAGGGTTTTCTTTGCACGGGAATGTTTAGGCGAAGGGCAGAGATTGACTCTGGCTGTCTCTGCTTTCCGCCTTCCTTTTTTTTTTTTTTTTTTTGAGACAGCATCTCTCTCACTGAACCTGGAGGTCACCATTTTCAGCTAGGCTGACTGGCCACTGAGCCACTCAAGTCCCCAGCCATGCAAGTCCCCTAGCATGGGCTCTGAGGATCTGACCTGTGTCCCCAGCTCCTGGGATACTTTTCGTTGTTCTCTCCCATAGAGCACTCAATGGGGCCCCATGGGGACTTGGACATTAGGTCACAGGGAGGGCTGCTCTTCCTGGACTGCTCTTGAGATCTCAAGTGCTTGTTCTATCTGCATATTTGCACACCCGTGTGGCCATTTTGGGCCTGCAGTGATCTGCACTGGAGCAATGGCCTGCTCTGTGCTAGATCTGGGAGCTGACCCTCTGTCCCCTGCTCCAGGATGGAGGTGGCCAGTGACCAACATGGGACAGAAGGAAAGGTAGGGGACCTGCAATCGATGTTCTTGGGCTAGTTTCATGGCAGGACCCATCCCTGCAGGCCTAGGGACAGTTTGGCAGTGTGGGAGTCCTGGGCTCCAGAGCTGGGCAAGCACATGGGGTGCCTTTGGGCATCTCTGACTGCTACATTACATCCCTGTAGAAGTCACACCAGCCCTAGTCAAGCCCCCAGACTGTGTGTGTGTCCTGAGGTTGAGGATGCTGCTACCCAGTCCTAGCCCCAGGACTCACTCTCTGCATAGGGGCCTCCTTTTGAGCTTCCCCTGTGTTCCCTGCGTCTTCATGTCACCTTCCTACCCTATGTGTCACAGAACATAGGCCTGTGCAATAGCCTGTCTTTTGAGGGCAGCCCAGACTTCAAGCTCCCACTCTGTCGCTCACAGCTTCACCCCAGTGGGTGGCCAGCCTCAGCTCCCATCACTTACCAAGCACACTCAGGTTTTCTGTCTGGAAGACCTTTTGCAAGGGCGGGGCATAGATCACGGCCAGCTGCCCAAGGAGGGACCCAAGGATGGAGTACAGGAACATGCGATTCCGGAAAAAGCCAATCTCAAATATCAGTTTGGTCTGTGGGGGATGAGAGGCATGAGTGGTGTGATGTAAGCATACAGTGTGGGTTCAGGAGCTGTGCCCGAGGGATACCGTGCAGTCTGTGCTCCCTGCCCCCC
>JADRCD010209564.1:36019-87200 GCA_019843815.1 Montemys delectorum | reverse complement strand
AGAGAGAGAGAGAGAGAGAGAGAGAGAGAGAGAGAGAGAGAGAGAGGAAAGAAGGAGGAGGACAAATATGGAACTATTGCTTCTCTGAGATATATTTCATCATATCTTTTTCACAAATTCATAAACACAGTATCCATATTGTCCTTGTGATCCTTCATACTGGAAAAAAATTGATAAATACAGTGGATACAGTTTTAGAATTTATGACCATCTTTCTCTTGCTGCAGGGAACATGACATTGTTATCCCAGGACCACTCTCCCCTCTCTTCTTCCAAAGCTCATGCAAATCTGAGGGATTCATGGGATCAACAGAGGAGTTTTTATTCTCAGGTTCCAACCCTGCTGGGTAACAACAGCCTGTTTGCATTACCTTGTGTCTTTGATGGTACATGATGGTGATATGCAATCCTCTGCTGTCTATACAATTATTATGATGCCTTCACAATTCAGTGTGCTCACTGACACTAATTTACCCTTTGTAGTTGGAGGCTTGAAAAGTGATGGCATTTGAATGTAACTTCTTCAAGGAAATCATTGCTCCTATGACAGTTTTGTGATGTGGGAAGAGCTCAAATCAGGTTCAGCTAATGTGGGTGTAACAACATTCCTGAATCTAGAATGTCTCCTGTCTTTGACGATTGTTTTATTCTCTTACTTAGAAAAGGTTATATGTTGGGCTTGGGAGGAGTTGGGGATGAAAGATCTGAGCAGATCTCAGGATAATTTTCCCCTGAAAAGGACAGCAGAATAGCAGGACCATAATGATTATGATGGATTCATAATGATTATGATGGTCTCCCAGGTAAGGCTGACAGAGTATGGACAGTGATACAAGGTTTCGATTTAGGAGGATTCTATAGGGAATATGACAAAGGAAGACAACTGAAGACCAGCAATCATGTCTTTTGATTTAAAATACATAGTGTACTGGCTAGTTTTGTGTGCCAACTTGACACAGGCTGGAGTTATCACAGAGAAGTGAACTTTAGTTGGGGAAATGCCTCCATGAGACCCAGCTTTGGGGCATTTTGTCAATTAGTGACCAAGGGGGTAGGGCCTCTTGTGGGTGGTGCCATCTCTGGGCTGGAAGTCTTGGGTTCTATAAGAGAGCAGGCTGAGCAAGCCAGGAAAAGCAAGCCAGTAAAGAACATCCCTCCATGGCCTCTGCATCAGCTCCTGCTTCCTGACCTGCTTGAGTTTCAGTCCTGACTTCCTCTGGTGATCAACAGCCATGTGGAAGTGTAAGCCAAATAAACCCTTTCCTCCCCAACTTGCTTCATGATCATGATGTTTGTGCAGGAATAGAAACCCTGACTGAGACAAATTGGTACCAGGAGTGGGGTATTCCTGTGACAACCTGGCCATGTTTTGGGGAGGACTATGGAAGGACTTTGGAACTTTGAGCTAGAAGAGCCACTGTTAAGAACTCTGTGGGATGTTCTGTGGGAACTTGGAAGATCATGTTGAGAACAGTGCAGAAGATGGAGGCCTGGCTTGTGAAATTTCAGAGGAAAGATTAAAGACTCTTATCAGGGCCATGTTGTTTTGATTGTGGAGATTCTGTGGTTCTGGTTAGCTGAGGCTGAAGTATCAGCTGTGATTAACAAGATACCAGAACTACTGAAGAGAGAACTTTGCATTACTGGGACTATTGATGCTGGTTAGCTGGAACTAAGAAATTAGCGGTGATTAAGAAGAGACCAGCATCATTGAGATAACATCTTCTGGGGAGTGTTTTCTGAGAGCACAAAGAGGCTGTGTTCCAGAGATAGTACCTTGTGCTGCAGCAGGACTTGGTAATGTGTAAGAATCATCCAGGTGGTACTGGTTTTGACAGCACAAAGGGATCTTGAAGAGCAGCTGAGGCTTAGCACAGTGAGAGGCCATGGAAGGCCATTGGTGAAGGTGCAGCCTCAGTTGCAATTGATGGCCCAGGACTGAAGGGGTCATGCAAAGGAGTTGAGGCCTGGCACCATAAAGAAAGCCTATGAAAGGCTATTGGTGAAGCCTAGTTACAGCAGATGACAGTGTTTTGGTGATGCCAGTACCATGAGTGACCACCAAAAACAGCAGCAGCAGTGAAGTACAGGTATCTGGAGCCCAGAAAACAAGATGTGTGCTACAAAGGGCAGAGCTGGAGAGGTGGCTCAAGCCCTTGGAGGAGCCCAGAAGATCTTGAGTTGGATCCCAGTTGGTTTTGCTTTTGATTGTGACTGTGTCCTGATATTTTTCCCTCTTAAAGGAAGAATGTATTTTAGAGGAGCCAACAGTTAAGAGACTTTAAATTTTAAAAGATATTGGACATTTTAAATTGACTAAACTTTTAATATGTAAAGACTGTGGGACTTTAGATCTTGGAGATGAATAACAACATAAGGGTTGAGGCTTAATAGTGATGTGTTTGTGTGTCAAGTTGACAAGGGGTCAATTGTACTGGCTAGTTTTGTGTGTCAACTTGACACAGGCTGGAGTTATCACAGAGAAGTGAACTTTAGTTGGGGAAATGCCTCCATGAGACCCAGCTGTGGGGCATTTTCTCAATTAGTGACCAAGGGGGTAGGGCCCCTTGTGGATGGTGCCATCTCTGGGCTGGAAGTCTTGGGTTCTATAAGAGAGCAGGCTGAGCAAGCCAGGAAAAGCAAGCCAGTAAAGAACATCCCTCCATGGCCTCTGCATCAGCTCCTGCTTCCTGACCTGCTTGAGTTCCAGTCCTGACTTCCTCTGGTGATCAACAGCTATGTGGAAGTGTAAGCCAAATAAACCCTTTCCTCCCCAACTTGCTTCATGGTCATGATGTTTGTGCAGGAATAGAAACCCTGACTAAGACACATAGTATCTTCTAACTGTTTTATAGTAACAAAACAAGGTCTGAAAGAAATTTTTGTAAAGTCACAGTCTTCAATTCTAACACCTTGATACTTTTCTAAAGGTCCACTGCTAGGTAAATAACCAATTCAGGAATTAGTTATTTGTCATTTCTAACATATGTGGTAACATATGGTATTTCTATGGTATCATTTCTAACATGTGGTATGTAGTATTACAAACACTCATGTAGAACTAGATGGTTTAAGAACACTCAGTTCCAGCTGGAGAGATAGCTCAGTGGTTAAGAGCACTGTCTGCTCTTCCAGAGGTCCTGAGTTCAATTCCCAGCAACCACATGGTGGTTCACAACCATCTGTAATGACATCTGATGCCTTGTCCTGGTGTGTCCGAAGACAGTGACAATGTACTCACATACACAAAATAAATAAATCTTTTTTTTAAAAAAGAGTATTCAGTTCAATTAGCCTACCTAGTGAAAACAAAACAAACAAACAAACAAACAAACAAAAACCCAGCAAAAAAAACAAATGAACAAAGAATTCTCAACTGATGAACACCGAATGGCTGAGAAGCACCTAAAGAAATGTTCAACATCCTTAGTCATCAGGGGAATGCAAATCAAAACAACTCTGAGATTCCACATCACACCAGTCAGATTGGCTAGGATAAAAGACTCAGGTGACAGCAGATGCTGGAGAGGTTGTAGAGAAAGAGGAACACTACTTCACTGCTGGTGGGATTGCAAACTGGTACAACCACTCTGGAAATCAGTGTGGCGGTTCCTCTGGAAATTGGACATAGTTCTACCAGAGCACCCAGCTATACCACTCCTGGGCATATACCCACAAGATGCTCCATCATGTAATAAGGACACATGCTCCACCATGTTCATAGCAGCCTTATTTATAATTGCCAGAAACTGGAAACAACCCAGATGTCCCTCAACAGAGGAATGGATACAGAAAGTGTGGTACATCTACACAATGGAGTACTACTCAGCTATTAAAAACAATGAATTTATGAAATTCTTAGGGAAATGGATGGATCTGGAGAGTATCATCCTGAGTGAGATAACCCAATCACAAAATAACACACATGGTATGCATTCTCTGATAAGTGGTTATTTGCCCAGAAGTTTGGAATACAGGAAAAACAACCCACAAACCACAAGAAACTTAAGAAGAAGGAAAACCAAAAGGTGGACATTTCATTCCTTCTTAAAAAGGGGAACCAAATACTCACAGAAGGAGTGGCAGAGATTAACTATGGAGCAGAGACGGAAGGAAGGACAAGCATATAGCTATCTCCTAAGAGGCTCTGACAATACCTGACCAATACAGATGTAGAGGCTGACAGCCATTCATTGAACTGAGTACATGGTCCCCAATGAAGGAGTTAGAGAAAGGTTCTATGGAGCTGAAGGGTTTGCAGCCCCTTAGGACGAGCAGCAATTACTAACTAGTACCCTGAGAGCTCCCAGGGACCCAACCACCAATCAAGGACTAAACATGGTGGGACTGAATGTTTTGGCAGCATGTGTATAGTAGAGGATTGCAAATTCAATCATCTATAGGAGGAAAGGACCTCGGCCTTGTGAAGGTTTTGTGCCCCAGTGTAGGGGAATGCCAGGGCCAATAAGTGGGAAAGGGTGGGGTGGCAGGCATGGGGAGAGGGGAGGCAAAAGGGGTTTGTTCTTGTTTTTGTTTGTTTGTTTGTTTGTTTGTTTGTTTTTTGGAGGGGAACCTGAGAAAGGAGAAATTTACATGTAAATAAAGAAAATATCTCAAAGAAAAAAAAAAAGAACAAGGAACAGGTTAGATAAGTACCATCTAGTATCTTTTGGTGGAAACCAAGCCTACAATACACAGCCTTGAGAACTTGCTAGGCATGCTTGGATAACAGGCTTAGACAGCATATTTCTCACTTCTGTTTATTAGAGGAAAACAGTTCATTGACTGAGCTGTCTATTGGCTGTGCCCACTATGTTCTTATCCCATTCAAGGTTTTTCACCTCATGTCTCTATAGTGTCCTGGATCTCTTATGTTATCATTAACTAGGAAAATAACTACATTCCGGCAAAGTCCTATGCTTGTATTTGTGAACACATGTAATTGTTTGTGTTAAGGGGTGTGTTTGTCTGGGTATCTGTCTCTGTCTGTAAGCATGCTCCCATGAACAATAAAATCTTCTACCAACCATAAAAAAAAAAAAGTACTCAGTTCAATTAGCCTACCTAGTGAAAACAAAACAAACAAACAAACAAACAAAAACCCAGCAAAAAAACCAAATGAACTGTTTTTGTTTCAGTTTCATCATAAATTCTAAATTAGTTCTAATAAATCATTAAAAAAAAAAAAAGCTTTCATTGTCTGGGTCCCTCTGTCAAGATAAATTGACATCTTCATTGAACCCAGAAAATGGTGAAATTTGTGGGGTAAATTTGCAAAATCAAGGCAGCTACTGTTGCTACAGGGGGAAAATATTCTGGATTTGTTTTAAAATGACACAGGAAAAAGAATAAGGAAAAAAGAAAAAGTTTCTGAATTCGTAATGTCCTTGTCACAGCTGAGACAACACAGGGCCTGCAAAGTTTTCATATCAAGCCACCCACTCAAAAGAAGAAAAAAACATTTCAATGTTAAGAAAAAGAAGTTAAGAACTGAATTCTTTAGAGAGCACTGTGGGGGACATAATAGAAATTGTTCCTGATCAACTGGATGAATGAAAACAAATTTTAAAGCATGCATACTCCAGAGGGTTGACACCCCAGAATGCTGCTATTGTTATATCATGTGACAATCTTGCCCAGATCAAGAAATGTCCTAAGTCTAACTCATTACTACATCTTTAATAAACTATCACATGATCCTGTGCTTATCACTCAGTTCTTCCAATCCTTTAAATCTTTCCATTAAAACTAAGTAAGGTTAGATGGCCATTAAAATGAATGGAAATCTGTGACTGATGGTAGTGAGGAGGTAGAAGGAATCTCCAGGATAAGACATGGCCTTGGACAAGGGGGGCACCCAAGGACCAATGGGGAATGACCTTAGCTG
Source organism: Montemys delectorum (assembly GCA_019843815.1). Classification (NCBI taxonomy): domain Eukaryota; kingdom Metazoa; phylum Chordata; class Mammalia; order Rodentia; family Muridae; genus Montemys; species Montemys delectorum. The sequence continues at coordinate 81,313 of JADRCD010209564.1, read as the reverse complement.
TGAATCACTACACTGGGGATACGGAATCTGGAGAGGCCACCTCCTGTATCCAGACAGGAATTCTAGCGGAGTTATAGAGACACCAACCTACCCACAAAACTCATAAACTACATCTTGAAAATTTTCTCTAGATATTTTAAACAATTACATATCTGTATAGTATATATTGTAAAATTTGGAGAGCTGGCCCAGCAATTAAGAGTATTTAGTGCTCTTTCAGAGACCTAGATTAGAAACCTAGTATCCATATGACAGCTCTGAATAGATGTGTAATTCCAGTTCCAGCGGGATGTCATATGGCTTCTGAGGCCACTGCACATACCGTGTGTGTGAAAATACAAATAACAGTATATGGTATAGATATCTCTTTCAGGGAGAAGCACTCAGTTGTCATTATCAGGTCCTCGCCCAGTTGTGAGTCTGCATTAACTGTTCTGCTTTGCAAAAGGAAGTTTCTCTGACAAAGGCCAAAAGTAGCACTAGTCTCTTGGAAGGAACAAAATGTTTAGGAAGTAGTCTACAGGTCTACTTAGCAAAGCATCAGTAGTGCATTCTCTCATGGGGCCCATTGCCTCATCACCTATAGTTTTAACCAGCTATATGATACTAGGTGTATGTTCACTCTCATGATGTGCACCTCAAAAAGAAAGAGTTGACTGGCTGCCCAAGTAATATATTATTTTCTGCTTATGTATCTATCTGGAAAAGCTGAAAAGATGTGTTTAAAAATGATTTTGTAACACATACCTTAGAGATGAGCCTGAAGCTCTTCATTTCACCAAGAAAGTCTTCCCCCATGCCAATACTTTATTTAGTGATCAAAATTCTTGTGGTTCATTTGAGTGAACAAGATTGGAGAATCTTATTCTCAGAAAGATGACCAATAGGAAAAGTCATGGTGCTATCTGAGGGTATCAAATGGCTCAGTTCTACTAAATGGACTGGCACAGAGTCCAGAAGCCCTGCTATGAAATCCTTAAGAAACTATGAGTTCAGAACCATTTCTTCAGAAATCTGTGGCCTTTCTAAGCCTTTATATCTGAAAGCTGGTACTGAAACTTGTCCAGATGGATTCTCAAAGATGCCTTTCTTTGGCTATCTTATGAGAGTTTTATTCTTCACATCCAATTTATTTAAAAAAAATTAAAACCCCATAACAAACAAACAAAAAACTCTACATTAGTAACCTCTAGTGTTTTAGATTACCCAGCTCTTGTTTAAAGTATAATAAAAAGTATAAGGAAAGACAAGTGTGGAAAGTTAGAAAATGTGGGACTACCTCACCATTCTTGTAGAACATGTCTAAACTAATAACACTGGCTATCTTCCTGATCACTCCTTGAATAGCATCATGAACATTAATTGTATGCATGCACATGCGTGCAAGTGTGTGTGTGTGTGTGTGTGTGTGTGTGATGTGTGCATAATAAGCTATAACAACTAGCTAGAAAGTATTAAATAGGCTAAGAGCTACCATAAACCTAAGAAAATTTGTAAAGATAATAACTGATCCTTAATCTTTAAGGTTCATAAGGACAATCAGAAACTACATTAAGAAGCAAAATTAGGGCGGAGCCTAGGATTCTCCATTTCCTATGCTTCCATGGACACTCTGAGTAAATTCCTGATGACAGAATAAATGCATAAGTATTAAAGGGAAAAAACTTCCTGAATAAAATGGAGAAGGCCTGATCCTATAGACACTTGCCACTCTACTTATTTGGGAATTAAATCTTGAGAAGCAAGGCAGAAAATGGAGAGGTTATTTTGCAATTATAAAGCCACTGGCACTTATGTTTTTAAGATAGTCAAACAAAACATGGCATTGAAATCAGAAAAGTCAATTATGTGTAAGCTCTGTGGCATTAAGCGAGTCATTTAATTCATCGAAGTTTTAATGATGTAATTTGAGAAATAGTGATAGTATTTGAGTGGCAGAATTCTAAAGTCAAAAGTTGGAAAATATGTAAATTTACAGTAGTTCCTATGAAAATTATTTTTTTCCTTTCACTATGGTAATCAGAAAGCATTGACTAGACAGTAAGAAATTTCCTGTAAGTGCTACGGAAGAAATATATAATCTTTATTCTCAAGAGTTTACAAATTAATAAGTAATACATAGTTCTGTTACTTTAAAACAATGTGGAATATAATAAAAATCTCCACTGAGAAATTAAAACAAAATCCTTTGAACTGTAAAGAAAGGCAGATCACTAAAGAATGAAAGAGGTAAAAATGAGTGGAAAAATCAAAATATGTTTTTAAAAGAATCTCACATTTGAATAGAACCTGAGAGGGCAGGAAAGAACCATTCACCAGGCAGAGGAGAGAGGCACTTGTATGTGAATGAGAGGTAAAGGCCTGCAGCAAACAAGGTAGAGTGAGAAACTACAGCCTTTTAATGACATCTTGAGAATTTTAACATAATTGGATCTTGAAGAAAGATAGGAAGATGAGGCTTGCTGTTCCTAGAACATAAAGGTTTTGTGTGCCAAGCTGATCATAGGAGTGACTGCATCTCCCATTAAAGTCTTTATCCAGCTTTTCCATGACCATGCTGTATCTCAAGCATAAGTCTGCAACTTCAGTACAAATGTCAAGCCCATAGGAAGTTCTTAATAAATTAATGAAACCAGGATTAATGAATAAATATTGGAGGAAAAGTGTTTCTTGCAAAAAGAAAAGGCCTGAAATAGTATCCATGAGACAGATCCTTTCAGCAGTCGCCACTCTGCTTATCCCATGATGACCCATATGGGCCATCCAGTATAATTGTGACCCTCGGAGTGACACCAAGCATTCTTTTAAACTTGGAAAGATTGTTACATTATGTAACAAAACAACCATCCCATTATACAATCCATTGTGTGCATTCCATTTGGCCTCCCTTTGATTCAATCTCTTCCTGGTGCTTAAGATGGTAAAGGTTGCATGAAAGCACTATACTCTAAGCAGATTGAGATCATCACATGAAAACTATGTTGTGTCAGCATTGTGCCCACCCTTGCTTGAAATGCAAAGTTCGGTAATGTAGCTTGCAGCTTCTAGTTGATTAGCACAGCTTCCTAGACTAGGATTTCTGCTTTTGTAACATTAATACGAATACAGATGCTTATTTACACAAAGAAGCAAAACAGCACAAAGTCTCCAGTGAACAAAGTGATTTTAATAAAGAGTCTGCTTATATCTCTCTTCATTATCATTCCATCTATCGATTTCCTTGGGATTGCGCACATGTATTGGAATACCTTTATTGAGTCTTCCAGGCACTTCCAGAAAGCATAAACACAATCATTAGGAACATCCACAAAAGAACACTTGGGCTCTTCTAGAGTTACTTAATGACTGGCCTGCTTGGCATTTTGTCAACTTAACAGAAGCTAGAGTTATCTGAGAAGAGGGGAATATATGTGAAAAAAGTATCTCCATAAAGTCTGGCCTGTGAGTAAGCCTGTGGGACATTTTCCTAATCAGTGATTGATATGGGAGGGCACAGCACATTGTAAGTTGAACTGTTCCTGAGCAGGTAACCCTAGGATATATATATGTATATAAAAGCTGCCTGAGAAAGACATGAAGCAAAAGCTAGTAAACAGACCTCCACGGTATTTTGCATCAGTTCTTGTCCCAGGTTCATGCCTTGAGTTCTTGCCCTGACTTCTCTGAATGATGGAGTACAAGCTAGAAAATGAAACAAACTCTTTACTCTCCTAAGTTGCTTTGCATATGGAATTTTATCACAGCAATAGAAACACGGAATAAGACAATAACAATCAGTTTTGATTTGATGTATAAGTGGATAGCAAACAGAGGTTTCTTAATTTTTCCTCAATAAATTTAGGGACACACCCTTCGAACACTTATAATGTTCAGCAAACAGAAGACTTGGGTCACATACAGAAACCTATCCTTCAAGGACAATGAAAGTGGCATGAGCACATTCATTCATTCAACTTCCCTTCTTCATTTCTCTGTCTACTGATCATGGCCAACTAGTGTTGACAATGTACATAAAAGAGTGTCCCAAAGAAAGTATCATTTTCTATGCAGGAGTTGAAGTTGAAGTATTTGATGGGAGAAAGGGTAAAAAGAAAAAAGGATGCAGAATACATGGTTAAATAGGTGATTTAGTTAATCGATGATTCCTGGTGTCTTAGAAAAGATAACAGAAAATTCTGAATTTCATTCCAAGTAATACTCATGTCTACTAAAAGAAATACCAAATAGATACTCAAATAGATACCCAAATAGGTACCCAAATAGATACCTGCAATGATGTGGCAAGACCTGAGAGGGGACAGTGCTGGTTAAGTTACAGAGTCATATTACTTCTCTACCTCACAATTTCCATGCTATGTGGGTGAAGCTACACGACAGTTTCAAAGCAGATGTAATTGTTACAGTTCTTGGGGTAAAGGCTTCTCCAGTTGTAGCTCTGTTGGAGCTCTGCTCCAGGGTAGGGGAAGGTTTTCTCACTGCAAGTGTTAGGGCTCTGCTTCGGCAGAGGAAGTTCTCCCCAAAAGTGTTACAGCTCTTAAGGGAAAAGTATTCTCACAGTGGGGAGCCAAAGGAATACCACAGAGTCACACAGCACAACAAACCTTCCAGAAGAGATCGATTAGAAGGAAAGAACTCAGAAAGATGGCTGCCACTGCTTGGACAAGAATCAGCAGAGAACTGACCAGAAGACAGGATTTATATGCAGTTTCTTACAGAGCAGAGCTTTCCAAAATGGAGGTTTCCAGGGTGGTGATTGGTAGAATTTCAATTCTAGAACTTATGGTAAGCCCACGTATTGGTAGGATTTCAAGTCCTGTAGGGCAAGGGCTGGGTCCAGCCATTAGGGTAGTAAGAGTGTTCTGAAGGTGGAAGACAGTAGATAGAGGTCCTTAGCAGTGGGATCTGGCCTCTCTTCGCCTCCAGGAACTTACAGCTGTAATACAATAGCATTGGATTCTGGAGTTTTTAGTTTTGTGAGATTAAGAGATCATTTTAATCTCCTTCAGCCCAAGCTATTCTTCTAAAAATAATAGCTACATTTATTGTTTAATGAATCTGTAAATATCAAAAAGGTTAAGTATATATTGGTCTCATTTCCCTTTATATTCCTGGCCAGACCAATAAACATTATTGGCATTTACTCATATACACTTTGTGAAAGATTTCTAAAGATTTGGAAGCTAGAGAAGAACTTTAAAGAACAAGTAGACTGCCAATATATCAAGAGGCATGAAAGAAGCTAGTATCTTAATAGCAAGCATTTGTAGAACATGCAAATCTAATGTATGAAAGCCACAAGCTGAAGAAGAGATAGACAAACCAGAAAGAAAGAGAAGTTGTGTCCTTACTAGGCTGGCATTAGGGAGAAAAGCTCAGATCATTCTATCTATATTCCTTTTGTGAAGAAAGCCAAGTAAAGCTCAGAGTAATTTTATAATTCATGAAGGTAGGTGCTGGCATTGCTGGAACTGGAACCCATATTGTCTAATACGTTCTTCACTGGTCACTGGGGACCTAAACACAAGAAAATGTTGAAAGGTCAGCATGAAATAATTTGGCAGAGTTATCCTTTAAAAGCCTTTGCACATCATAAAGACTTTTCTTTTTTTGGTCTGTTAACTGTAGTTTATGTTCAGAATGATATTCTCGGTAAGGTACCCTTGAGATAATTTCCATAAATAGGTCACAAAACAAGCACTATAGATCAGCAAGTATAATTCTCCAGGGAGTAAAATCATCTCAAGATAGTTTAGAGAGAAATAGAACCCTGTTACATTAAAAGGTGGGAATGCAGTGGACAACTAGTTTAAGTGGAGGCTGCATAAGAAACTTTTCCTTATCCCAGGGAATAACACTCTGTATGCATGGCCCATACCACCTGAAAATGAATGCTACTCTTATAATGCACTGGGTACATTTTTAAAGGGGGAACTGGAGGACATTTCAAGATAGTATAGTCTCTCAGATACTACCACTCATAATATTCACCTCTTCAGGTTCGGGGCTGACTTACCTCATGGTCTCATCCTATAATGCAATAATAATTAATAATTAAATATGAATAACTTTGTTATCTTGACTCACTATCTTATTTCTTACATTCAATATTCTCCTACTCAGAAACATGAAAAGAGTGTTTGCTATCTTCCCTAGGCAGGCAGATGCTTCTCATTTTTATCTGTCATCAAATAAATAAAAGCCAGATTTGGAGGTGGAACCGTCAAAATGGAGTTGCTTCATCCTGAGAAAATGTTGGTGTCTGTTTACATCATATATTAATGTAATAATTTTCCAGATCAGTCAGAGTACTTGAGACACAATCAATGATACATATGCCCCCATTGTTCTTAATTAGCTTCTGATTAAAATGTCTTCTTGTGCTCTTCAGGCCTAATTGTCATTGAGACCATAAAAGTACTCTTGCAAAGATTTCAGTATTGAAAGTTAGAGGCAGGGAATCTAGAGTGAAGCACTGTGTCCCCAGGAATTTCTCCTCTCTCTCCTGATTATAATCAGACTCTGGCTGCCATCACACACAAATGATAATAGCCAGGTAAAAGAAGCAATCAAACTGTGACTGAGATATTTGAAGTCTTCATCAAAAGAGCCCTGCAGGATCTATGTTGACACTCAGCTGTACTCAGCAATTCCATCTGGAAGTTTCCTTTGTCAGAGAATGGTACTTTATCAATGGTGTTATGTCACCATTGGCATGCAAATGTTGCAGGAAAGAATTAGGATTTAACATCCAACACTGTGGATCTCAAGATTCTTTCCTGCCCATCCATGTTATCTTTGTTCCTCTTGTGTGGTTTCTCTGTTTTTAACCAGAGAATATTCACAAGGATCAAATCATTTGTAGAAAGATGAGAAGTAGGCTAGGCATGATATGAAAAGAGCTATAGATGGACGTTAATCCTGCCAGAGACATGTCCATAATTACAGAAAGTGGGACATGGTTTCAGGGCCAGGTAGCAGTAGTACTACCCTAGCCTAGTGGTGATATGGGAAAGCCCACTGAGTTTGTCTCTCTAGATATTTCCAGAGAAACTGGACTTTCATATGAAAACTAATAATTTTAAACATTAAATGCTAATCATCACAATCTACACAGATATAATTCTAGCACTATTCATCTTTAAGCTCTAAGCAAGAAAAGTCCAGTTAGAAATTGTATACAGGTCAACTGCAAGGGTTGTCATATCAGCAGCCCAATTGTGTATTTTGATTCTGCAGTTCAAACTAAATAGTTATTTAAACTCTCCTTGCCTCATTTTCTCATGTATGAAAATTGATGTAGCAGTTCTTGTCTCATGAGAGTATTCTTACACCAGCTTTGGCGTATATCAGAACAATTTAAGCTTTCATTATAATGATGAGGATGCTTTTGATTGTAATCATGATTAACAGAGTTATGACTTGAACAAATAGTAACTAGAGTAAATTTCAATCTAGAAACTTTAAACTGGAAAGACAATAAAATTTTATTTCCACAGTACATTATTTTGGAGCGCTGGAGTTTGTATTATTTGTAATTGCTGTGCAAGGACTTCTCAAGACTGAGTGCAGCACTCCACTAACACTATAGGAAGACCACCAGTCAGAAGACCCAGATGCAAGCAATTTTTTACATATGAACATATGGTTTGAATGTCTTTGCAATGTTGATTTTATTATACATGAGAGGCTGGGGCATTGACATCTAGTAGCCACCTGCTACCTTCAAATCTACAATATTCAAAGTTCTCTGTTTAGTTAATGAGAAGACTGAACTAGGATAGTCAAGAAAGATGGGCAAGCTTTAAAAGCCCATATTTTTTTGCATCTGGAAGGGAAAGGGTAAGATAGCACTTACGATAAGGGAACTAGTAGATTGAACTTTGCAGTGTACTAATATAAGCCTTTATTCTTTTGCAAAGGAGATTTTCTTTCTCCAGAGGGTGACTAGAAGAGAAGTATTCAATGCTGCTAATGCTCAGAATGGAAACCAAGGCAACGGGAGAAAACAAAAAGAGGTGCAGATTCTATTCTGATGAATACCAATATTACCTTGCTTTATTGTATGTTTAGAACAGAGAGTTTCTGCAGTTTACATATATATATATCTCAAGAAACTATGTCCAAACTACTAACAAAATGTCTTAAATAAAAGATACTCACAAACAATATCATACTAAGCAACTATTGCTAGTGTTGCTTTACCTGTTATGTAGTTTAATGCAAGGGAATCTGAGTATGCACGCTGGATTTTAGATCATAACCATGCAGTAATTTTGAAGCTGAGAACACAAACTGACCAGGTTTAATGTTTGAATTAATAGTTTTCATATGAAAATCCACTCTTCTACTCCCACTGAAGAAGATCTAGAAAGACAGCGAGTTTCCCCATATCACTGCTAGGCTAGACTATTGCTAAGACTACCTGGCCCTGAAACCATGTCCCATTTTCTGTAGTTCCATACATATGGCTGGCACGAGCTACATCCATCCAACAGCTCTTTTCATATCATTCATGACCTACTTCTCTTCTTTCTACGAATTATTTGACCCTTCTGAATAATCAATTTTACAACTTTAGCTTGTCTATACACTGTCCACACTGCCAGAGACAGACTGAGTTTAACTCATGAGAACTGAAGAAAGTACTTTAAGTGGGGCAGCTAATGGGATTTAAGAGCAATGACTATTCAGTGTCACATAACTGCATGATATACATATATCATGAACTTTTAGTATGGATTTAGATTGCTGTATGTCACTACCAAGTGAATTGAGGAAGAGTCTTTTGGCTTAAACCTCCAGTGACTTTACAGATTGGCTTGAAGTCTTCTCTACATGTTCTTTATGGGACTTAAGGCAGAAACAGCACTTCTAGTGATTCATAAGATATCAAGCTAGATCTATGGATTCAGAAATTGACATTGGATCATTATTCAGCTTAGAAGAAAAGGAGCAAACACACACACACACACACACACACACACAAACAATGAGAAAAAAAAAGAAACCTTTAGACTGGATTTCTTTGTAGTCAAATCAACAACAGTAGACAGAGAGGTGTGGCTCCTAAGCCAAAGTCATGCCTGCGTTCGTGCCTGCTTCCTGGTTGTACACATAGAAATTGTGCAATTAAAATAGAGTTCATAATCTGACCATCATTGGTACTATTTTTCTGATGCATATGCTCTTCTCTATGATTGTTCTTTCCTTCCTTGTCTATTTTCTTCATGGTCCACACACTGACAAACCTGTTTTTACATTTGCTGATCTTTTCTCTAAATTGTGACTGCCATGGGAAAAAAAAAACATACCTTATTCATCATTGTTCTTCCAATTCCTAAGCATGCAATAAGCACTGTAGTAGCTTGAAATCCATTTGAGTAACATAAATAATGGATGGCCTTTAGTACCTGGAGCCAGTGCAGTGATTCCAGGACACTCTGCTTCCATTATTTCTCTTTAGACTTATACTACACATTCAGCCATATTCATGAATGATCACATTCCAGTTTCTTTCATCTCCCTTGTTGAAATAATCAGAGTGTGAAGAGTGACTATAGAAGTTTTGAAAAAAATACTCAGTTTTCTAAAATAAGCACACCTTATAAAATAGTAATTGGCTTTTCAAAGTATGTAGTAATCCTTTAAGATAGTCAGGGAAATGACAGCAGCGTCTTCCAAATTCTCTGTTCATTGATTTCCTCAATACTCTACATGTTCAGAATTATAACTGTTTATTTTCTAGTAGATTTAGGTAACTTGACTTATCTCCTTAATTCTCAGTATTCCATTTTCAAACTTTCAATGTTTTGTTGCTTCTGTGTCCTCTATGTGGTTTTCTGCTCCTCATTGCAATGTGTGTGAGGTGGTTATTCCTTTGTTCTCTGCTATCTCAGAAACCCTGGGACCTTTCTCTGGCTCTTTCCCTTTATCTCTATTTACAATCCATACCTTATCTATCTCTATTTTATGCTCTCTCTATTGTTCAATATATTCTTTCATGCATTTCACATGTCTAAAATAACTCTTTGAAGGTAAATAGTGACTACAGAGATATTGAAAGGCAATTTTTTTTCTAAATTTGATTCTTTTGAACTTTGTAATTTTCATGTATCATTTTCTTTTTAAATTGTGACAGGAACTTTGGTTCAATTACCATTCAACTGCTACTTACCCATCTCTCAATGTTTTGGCTTCTCCTTGCCCACACTATTAAAAAAAATTTAAAAAATAAGTCTTAATCTTCCTTTTTCTTTGCAATTCTTAGAATAATCAGTTCCATGATGTTTTATATGTGTGTACATACTGACATATATATGTATATATACACATACATATATATATGTGTGTATGTGTATATGTTTATATATATATATATATATATATATATATATATATATATATATATATATACATGGTGATATATGATGGGTGAGATGGATCCTGACTCTGCTTCTATGTGTGGATTTAGTTTTATAAGAAACCATCTTGAAATCCTCATGTCCAGTCACCTCTTCAGTCCCTTCCTGTTAAGGAAGAGTGAGAAAGGAAATATGAGAAACAATTTTAGTTGGAAATAAGAAAAATCTAACTCAGATAAATTTAAGATAAAAAGAAAAGAAAGAACGAAAAGGATATTTAGACAATTGTAATTGAAATTGTGGCCTGAGAGCAGTGACTTGGGGACACCTAATACAATTAATTGCTCTGTATAGCTTATCTATACTTTTCTTTCACTTCAACTGTATTTAAAGTATTCAATTTGTTGTTAAGTTTTCCATTACCTAAGATGTTTATTTTGTGTCATAGTGTTGGGAACATTCTGCCGATGATCAGTCATCCCTATTGCATTTGAGCCAATGGCAACGTGGCACATCAAGGTGAAAATATGTGTCATTGGAAGTCTATTTATCTCTCAACTGGAATACCCAGTAAGAAAGAAAGGAAGGAAGATTCTTCCTCCTCCCAAACAAGGGTCTCAAGATTGAAGTTTTTCACACATATACTTTGTCAAGATGTTTACCCAAGTTTTATGATTATCTTTCAAACTGATGCTTGATCATAAAACATGAAATTCTAATTTTGTATATTCTTATTTTCTTCTATAATGAAGAAAGTTTTCATGAAAACTCTAGTGTTAATGAAAATTAGGCAAAATAGTTGTAGATTAGTGGCAATAATAGAGGAACTTCTATATTAATCAAGTTACATGGACAAAATGTGCACACAAAATTGTCAGCTTTTATTTACATAAAACAAGTGTCACAAAAATGGACCTATATAGTGGGTCATCTGCCCAGAATTATTTCCAGTGTAATACGTGGTCTTCATGTTGACGGGGTGAAGCTCAGCCTACGACTTATTTTCAGATTTTTTTATAGCTTTTCTTTGAATTGAGTTAGTTTGCTTTTTAGTTTTATTTCAGTTCAAAAAACTTAAGTTTTAAGATTTAGCCGGGCGTGGTGGTACATGCCTTTAGTCCCAGCACTTGGGAGGCAGAGGCAGGCAGATTTCTGAGTTCAAGGCCAGCCTGGTTTACAGAGTGAGCTCTAGGACATCCAGAGCTACACAGAAAAACCCTGTCTTGAAAAGCCAAAAAAAAAAATCTTTTCTCTACTTAAAAACATTAAGTTATTATGTGTTATTGGTTGGTTATTAATTTGGGCTAGAAGTATTCAAAGAAAATAAACAGTAGATAGAAGACATAATTCACAAAATGGGATAAAATCTTTGACAACTATACATCTGACAATTATAACATCATTAATTATGTAAATTAATTAATCAATTAATTAATTAAATCAACATTATGTAAAGAACTAAAAATTAAATAAAATCCATACAATCAAAAACTTGACAAATGAATTTAATGGACAATTTTTAAAAGAAAACGCGGAATATGATATTCAATGTCTTTCACCACCAGGGAAATATAATCAAAACTATATTGAGATTCCATGTGTATAGTTTAGATATAAAAATCTTCCATGGGCTTCTGTGTTTGAAAATTTGGTCCAAAATTTGTGGCAGTGGTTGAAGAGTATATGGAAGTTCTGATTTCTCTGAGGTGGAGATGGAAGCTTGATGTTTATAATCTAGCCCTGCTTCCTGTCCTGTCTGATTCCTCATAATGAAGATGTGACTAAGCAGCTTATACTCATGCTGCCCTAGGCTTGAGCTACTCCCACAAGCACGCTTCCCTACAATGATGGATATACCCACAAAGCATGAGATAAAATAAACATTTCTCCTCCACAGTTGTTTCTTTTTGATTTCCTCCCCTTAACACAACAAGAGAAGTTACTAACATTGTAAAGAGGTACCGAGAAGCAGGGTCATTGTTATGACCCCCTGCCCATGATTCTCATGGCCCTTTATAACAGACTCACATGAGGAATGTGGAGCTGTTTGGAACTTCATGCGAAGGAAGCCCTAGCATGCTGAGTAGACTTTACTAAAATATTCTGCTGCAAGCCTGAAGAAAATCAAATCAAAACAAAACAAAACAAAAACAAAAACAACAGCAAAAATATACAGACAGAAGCACGGACAGGGGAGACAGTACTCATGAGGTGTCTGATGGCAGCATGGACTGACTCTATGAGGAATTAGGCTAGAGGCTCTTCATGTTTTATTCGGTCAGATTCTGAACTCATTCATTCTGTATCTTGAAAATATGCATGAGGCTGGATTAAAAAGTAATGGGCTAAGTTGTTTGGTGGAGGAAATTTCAAAACATTATGATATTCACTATATTTATACAGTGAAAATGTAATGGAGATAAGAAGCATGCAGTTTGGTGAAGATGTGATTGTAAAGAGTATATAAAATGGAGCTGGATAAATTAGTAATAAATGTTAACAGATTAACATAATCACATATACACTGGGAGGACAAGAAATGCACTTTCAGGGCACGACTCTACTATGGAGAAACTCTAAAGTTTAACAGTGCATATTCATTTGAAAGGAAGGTTCCTTAAATGATAAAGCCTTCAAGGAATTCTGCTGGAAAATTGCTTTCAAGGGAAGTATTTTTCCAGTATGAGCCATTAAGGCATACAGAGGCTGTTCCCATTGTTATTCAAGAGAGCCAGGCTATACTTCTAGCTGGTTATCAGAACAAGAGTGTGTTCATGTGGTACTCACTTTGCAAGCATACAAAATTCAAGACAAAAAAAAATACAAAAAATGTCATGAAACCTTGTACCAAGGTTCTACTAACCTTTTGAGTGCAGGCAAATGGATGGCAGAGCCAGATTCCCTGTAGAAGATCCTGAGAAGCCACTGCATAAATCTTTGGAGAATATTGGACACCTCAAGATGTTGGAAATGTTTGAAACCTTGGCTATTGACTAAGGAAAGCAGCAAGCATTGAGTGGAACTGCCTCAAGAGATAGGTCATATGGTACCACTAACAGCAGACCTGGAGGAACAGGATTACTAGCCCCTTGAAGCACAGACAATATCATAATGACCCCAGACATAAGGTATGGAGCTGCAAAATTTTATTTGGACTTTGCAGGGTTTCATTCAATCTCACTTTATTCTGAACTTTTCTGGCTCTACCTTATTTCTTGCTTTTGAATGGAAGTGTTTCCTCTATGACAGTGAATTCTTGAAGTATACACTTTGTATTATTATTATTTTCAATTCCTTTTAAAATTAAAATATGTTTTTCATACAATATATACCAAATACAATCTCCCTACGCCAACTCCTCTCAGATCCGCTCTACTTTCCCACTTACTCAAACAAATATCCTTTCTTTCTCATTTTCATTAGAATACACATAGGTATCTAAAATAATACTAATATGATAAAATAAAAATAACACCAAAAAACCCAGAATAGAGAAAAACAAGGAGAAAAGAAAAATGAGCCAAAGAAAGCACATACAGATGCTGTGACACTCCCATTCACACACAAAGAAAAACAAAATTAGAAACCATAATATTTAAGCAAAAGTAACTCAAAACCCTTCAAAACTCCCACTGAGATTAAGTTTGTTTTGTGTTAGCTATTTACTGTTTTATTGTCGGCCATGAGGTCTGCCCTTAAGTGTGGTTTGCAAACCCAGTGAGACTGTCCTAAACCACTATTTTGTCCTTTGTGAGCTGTTATCAATTGGACATAGCATTCGGGTTAGGGATGGAGGCCGCGTCCTCTTCCCCTCTCACTGCAGGAACTCCATGTGGCTTACATCTGTTCAGGACCTGTGTGTTATCGCCACAGTCTCACTCAGTGTATACACAGTCCTTTTGTATCTAGAAAGTCTTGTTTCTTACATGTTTTTCATCTCCACTGGTTCTTACAACATTTTTGCCTCCTCTTCTGTTGGGTTCTCTGAGCCCTGAGGAGATGGATTTGATGGCTATATCCCATTCAGGTTTATAGTGTTCCAAGGTCTTTGATTGGCTGCATATTGTCCAGTTGTGGATCTCTGTACTTGTTCCCATCTAGTTCAGGAAGAAGCTTCTCTGCTAATGAGTGGAAAAGATAGTTATCTATGAGTATAGCAGAACATCATTAGAAGTCATTTTATTGCTATGTTTCTTTAGAACAGGAATATTTAGTTTCCCTCTAGGTCTATATCTTAGCTAGTTTAGCTTGTCCTCGCAGGCAGTGTCAGGCATGCAATTCCATCTCAAGAAGTAGGTTTTAATTCTGGCTTTAATTCCAATTTAAAGTAGTTGGCTACTTCTGCAGCTTTTGTGAAACTATTGTACCAACATATCTTACAGACAGCCATGTCACCATTGTAGATTGCAGTTTTTGTAACTCAGCTGGTGGCTACCTTTTTCCTTTGATAATGTGCAGAATTCCTTCCATTACCATGAAGTCAAGGTCTGTGGTTATTTATGAAGTCTCTAGTAGTTATAAAGTGTCTAGGTAGGCAATACCTTCACTTCTCTGTGCCCAATGACTTGTCGAGGCATTGTCTTCACCAATTGGGCCCTATTATCAATTTCTGAAAAGCAACCAATACCTTTGGAAATAGATTGGGGATGGGGGAAGAGCATTTGCATGGAGCCACTTTGACCAACATCTCAATTAGGTGTAACCCACTTCTGGAAGTTTCATTTGGTGACAAGAGATGGTTAGTTGAGGCTTTTTCTTCCCTATTTTTTGGTGGTTCCAATTAGATTTCCTTCATATTAATATACATACATATTATATATACACACATATATATATATATATATACATTATACACACATTATACATACATTATACATACATACATTACATATATATATATATATATATGTGTGTGTGTGTGTGTGTGTGTGGGTGTGTGGGTGTGTATGTATGTTAAAGAACCTTTTTCCCACAGGACACTATGGATGTTAGTATTAGCTATCCTTTCCCATATTTCTTTCCTTCCCTTTCTCTTTAAAAGTTTCTTGCTCATGAAAATATCCCTGGTCTAGGCTCCTGTCTGGGACCATGTATCCAAGGGCTTTGCAGAGCTAGCTCTACTTCTCACTGGTTATGACATTCTGGAAAACTGGCCCCACATCTTACTGTATCCAACACTCAACTCAGGAAAGTAGCCAACTGAGGCAGGGAGCTGACTCTGAGATCAAGAGTGCAGAAGATTGTTTTTCCTGTATTCCAAACTTCTGGGCTAGTAACCACTTATCAGAGAATGCATACCATTGTGTTCTTTTGTGTTTGGGTTACCTCACTCAGGATGATACTCTCCAGATCCATCCATTTCCCTAAGAATTTCATAAATTCATTGTTTTTAATAGTTGAATAGTACTCCATTGTGTAGATGTACCACAGTTTCTGTATCCATTCCTCTGTTGAGGGACATCTGGGTTGTTTCCAGTTTCTGGCTATTATAAATAAGGCTGCTATGGACATGATGGAGCATCTTCTGGGTATATGTCCAAGAGTGGTATAGCAACCCACAAACCACCTGAAACTTAAGAAGAAGGAAGACCAAAAGGTTGACATTTCATTCCTTCTTAAAAGGGGGAACCAAATACCCACTGAAGGAATTGCAGAGATTAACTTAGGAGCAGAGACTGAAGGAAGGACAAGCCAGCCTAAATATAGCTATCTCCTGAAAGGCTCTGACAATACCTGACTAATACAAATGTAGATGCTCACAGCCATTCATTGAACTGAGTACACGGTCCCTAATGAAGGAGTTAGAGAAAGGATCTATGGAGCTGAAGGGTTTGCAGCCCTTTAGGACGAACAACAATATGAACTAACTAGTACCCTCAGAGCTTCCAGGAACCCAACTACCAACCAAGGGCTATACATGGTGGGACTGATTGTTTTGGCATCATGTGCAAATTTGATCATCAATAGGAGGAAAGAACCTCGGCCTTGTGAAGGTTTTGTGCCCCAGTGTAGGGGAATGCCAGGGCCAATGAGTGGGAGATGGTGGGGGTGGCAGGCATGGGGAGGGGGGAGGCAAAAGGAGTTTGTTCTTGTTGTTTTTGTTTGTTTGTTTGTTTTTTGGAGGGGAAACTGGGAAAGGAGAAATTTACATGTAAATAAAGAAAATATCTAATAAAAAAAAAGAGTGCAGAAGAGCTGGCCCTGTCTCTCACCAGCTGTGGCATCAGGAGAGTGGGCCCCACAGCTTGCTTGTGCAGCACAGGAGAACTGGCCCTAATGGCAAAGGCATGAGTAATATAGATTAGAAGGTGTGAGAGTTGGAGAGCTGTCCCTCCTACATGCATGCCAACTACAGCACTTGACAAGCTAACCAGGGCAGATTCAGGGTAGACGTCAAGCTAACGAGCTCAGATACAATACAAGCCCAAATCCAGTGCTCTGAATTGGTCCACATAAAATTCTACCTCATCTAAAAAACTATCCGAGTATGTAAAAGGGCTGGTCTTACAGATACAAAGCTGCAGGATCTCCACAACACAGGGTAACAAAAGAATAACTGGGAAAAGTCCCAGTGAGAATCCAATATTAATAGTGTGACAGAAGACAGAGGCCTCAACCAGACCAATGACTCATTAGAATGAACATTTGCAGGTAACAGATGTGTAGACAAAATACTGTGTGACACACTGCGATGCTATGGCTTGTACAGCAAGATATTTTCTATACTTAGTTTTGTTTGTTCTTTGGTTTCTGTTTTTTTTTTTTAATTTTCTTTTGGGGGAGGTAACAAGGGTAAAGGTTTGATATTAAGGGATAGGGGACAAGTAGGATTGGAGAACATGATACGAAATTCACAAAGAGTCAATAAAAAGTGAAAAAAAAAACTGTCTTGTCTCTCAGACTCTTTTGGCTTTTTGAACAATGTTGAGTCTATAAGACTATGGGGATTTTGAAGTTGGACTGAACTAATTCTGAATTAATTTTCATTAGGAGATGGCAATGAACCTATGGAGCCCAGGGATGGAATGATTTGGTTTGGACATAAAATGTTCCCTATATATACCTGTATTTCAACACCTGTTCCTTAGCTACTAGCCCTGTTTTGGAAAGTTGTGGAAACTTCAAGATAATAAAGAAGTAGATCTTTTGTGTTCTGTCTTCGCTTCTGAGGCTGCAGATGCATGAGCAATCATCCTCATCTTAAACTGCCATAGTAGCTTTGTATCATTTCTGCTGCCATGCTTTCCAGCCCTGGCCACAGTCCCTTGCATGTAACCTCTCTCTTCTCTCAGGAAGTTACTTATTTCACTAAGTTGTCCTCAAGAATGGCAGCTTCATTATGAGTGAGGTGATACAGAAGGGATTAACAATGGCGGCATTGCCCGAATGACTGCAGAGACTGTAGGCAGTTGGAGCAGTGATTCTTGAACCAAAAGAGTCTGCCTTGGGCTCAGCTCCTATATAGACATCTGTCCAGCCGATCTAGAATCCAGAGGTCATGCCCACATGCAGAGCATCTGGAGAATCATAGGGCCCAGCACACAGTTTCTAACAGTATGCTCTCCAGCTGCACCTTGGTGTCGCTCTCCAGGGAGACTTGGTACAGCCACATGGACAGTCTGTATGGTGTATCAGCTCTAACATCAATGGTGTGCCTTAAGAGTAGCTCTTTCCTGTATGCATGAGAGAGCTGGCTGAAGATTCTTCTTGTGAATCTTTCTTCTCTGAATGGTGACTTTCTAGTCCACAAATTCCCTTTGTAGTTGAAGACACGTTTTCCATTTTCTTTTGTGGTTTGGTCAAATCATCAAATGGCCTGTATTCTTTGGGGTGTTTCAAGTTTCTCATAATTTCCAGATACATCTTTTCTTTCTCTCCATTGAAATCTGGGCTGATGATCTCTAATTCGATTTTGTCCTTACTACACAAGCTGATTTTCAGGTTGACAATGTCTCTAATCAAGCAAACCTTGCCACAATGAGGCATTTCCATTTCAGAATCAAATCCTTCAGACAGGAAACATTTCTCTCGTTTTTTCCTGCATTGACAGATGAGGTCATTTCTGAGTGTTTGTGGCCCACAAAAATCCCTACCACATTTAGCCTTTCCAAGGTCTCCAATCAGATCTTGAACTATGGACTTCTTCCTTCTCTGTACCAATAGTTGAATCTGATGCATATCTTTTATCACATTTACATTCCCTGTTATTTCCTATTAGGTGATTGATGTAGATTTCAACTTTTTGGATCCTAGGTAGGGCTTTTTAGCATGTTCTAACTTATACTACTCTCTTTTTCTTGCATCGTGCTGTAAATGGTAATTTTAAATGAAATTTAATAACTCTATTAATTATTAAAATGACCTGGCTAGTCCCACAGTAATTGAGGCAAAATCCTATAGATTTTTGTTTAAATCAGCTATCGCACAATTATTGCATGAATTTCCCTTAATATATTTTTCTATATGTTAGACTTATAATTCCCCAGCTACACTCCACAAGTATTTGCTCTTTGAGTCATGCCTGGGTTATTTCAGCTCCATCAGTTCATGCTCAGGAACATTTTACTCAGGCACATGCTCCTGCTGTATCACACCTAATGGAGACCTCCTTCTCTTTTTTCTCCTCCTCCCTCTTTCTTCCTTCTTCTCCCGCCTTCTCTCTCCTTCCTCATCTTTCCTTATAGTCCTCTCCTGTGACCCCTAGTCCAGTAACAGACCCTTCTCATGCCTCTATTCTCCCAAGTAATTTACTATAGCCACATCTATTTATCCAGTCTTAGAAGTGTCTTTTGATATTTATGATCATCTGCTCATCAGGGCAACCAAATCACGAGGGCAGTATTTATCATTTGAATACATAGCAGCACCAGACCAACCCCTAACATCTTGACATCTGTAAGATATGGTAATCCACCACCTCTATCTCGACCTTCCTTTTATCTATCACCCTTTCCAAATCAGAGGCAAATTCGGGGCCTGAATACCACCTATCAAAATCCCTACATACCTATAACAACGGCAATGCAACACATGCCATAGCCTGTTTCATATCCTAGCTCATAATCCTACTTTCAGGAATTCTAATACATTCTTTAATCCATTAGTTGTTGGGAAGGCAGCCCTGTACCCATAAAATAGACCTCATTCATCAATGATACAGGCAAATGATAATATAACAAAGTCTAAATGAGATTCCTACCTAGATGTAATATTTCCATTCAGAGTAAATTGTTACATAACACCCTCTCTAATCTTAGAATTTTAGAATAAATTTTGAAGACTTTGCCCAGTCTAACATGTTGATAGTACTTAGAGACATTTTTACAATATAAAATAGTACCTTTAGGAAACTTTTGGAAGCATCCAGCCAGACTGGACTAATGATGAATTAAGATGGTAGGTGGAGTCTGCTACTTTTCTATTTAGTGCCTTCCACACTGTTAAAATGCTTGGTGCTCAGCTCCTGCCACTATTTAACGGTGTGGAACCCATTGGAAGGACCCAGCTTGGAGTAGATCCCAGTCTTGCTCTTTTTGTCTTTTGCAGTCCTTTGATATTCAGGATGGTACAACATACTCTACTCTACCATGTGATCTCTGCTATTGTGCTATCTCTTCAGTGGCCCAAAGCATTAAGGACTGCTGGTTATAAGCAGAAATTATCAAAACTATGAGGCAGAGTAAAAGAACAACAGCTTCTCCTTTTTTTAAATTTTCTGTTCCTTACAGTACAGGAAAGCTGTTTAAGATACCTCAAGCCTGCAAAAGTGGGCTGCAAAGTCCTGCTGTTCTTTTGTTCTCCCCTCCCACACTATTTCACACATCCTTGCTCTCTTCCTTTCCTCCACCCATGCTCCTCCATCCTAGAAGCATGTCCTTGCATCTGAGGTGACATGAAATCATTGAAGAAGCGTCTGCCTGTTCACACAAGTCTCACATGAAGCATTTATCTCCCCTCACTCTTTACATTATTCCAGAGGCCTGGATGATACACATATAAATCCATGATCCAATCTATTGTCATAGAAATCCTGAAGGGAGAGAAAAATATAGAATAATAGATTGTGAGTTACTGTATTTGTCTGAGACTAGATGTAATAGAAACTTCAGTGAGGCAAACAATCAAATAGCTGAATGCCTGTTTCCATGCTACTCTCAAACAGAAATCTTTTTTTGGGTGATTCAATTGAAAGCAATTTTCTATGTAAGACACGAAAACCACAGTTGAGAAATAATAATAAAAGTTTACCGAATGAGAAATAACTTTTCTATCTATCTAAAAACAGAAAAGCTGGTAAAGCCCAAATCTTGGAGCAAACCAACACAGACCCTAATTCAGGAATTGAGTTTGCTTCAGCTTGCCACTGCAGTGCTCTTAGTTTTTTTTCATTTTTAATTGTATATTCAAGGTCAGCTGTTACAGTATCAGCAACTGATGATGCATCTTTTCATATTCACAAGAGGAACAGTCAATTCCATAACAATGACTGCTTTAGTAACTAAGAAATTGTTGCTAATGCCATCAATACCAAACAAAAATAAGACTACTAATGAATCTGCCAAGCACTAGTGGGAAGAAGGCAATATGCATTTCCACAGAAATGTCTTGTAATTTAGGATTAATTAATGTCCAATTATTGTAAGCTGTTACTAATAAATTTTAAAAGTCAGCTCTGCACTTCCATTTTGTAATGTTTTTGTAAAATGGAACATTAGATGTTTTTAATCTTGTCTGTTCTTGCAAAATACCCCAGATAACATGCTGTTTTGCATTTCAAATAATATATACTCATTTAAATGCAAAACCAGGGTCCAATCAGAATAAGATGGCAATCAAATTACAATATTCAATGAAGAGTTTTCCAAGCTGACTTCATTAGTAAACTATCATGAATTTCAAGATCTTACAAGGTTTCTATTTGTTTGTACAACTGCAAAGGGCTCAATTATAGAGCTCTGAGAGAGTCTAAAAATAACATCAGACTAATTAAAAGTTCCAACCGGATTTGGGCTAGCACTGTTTTGAAACTCTTTTAAATTTGTTTGACTTTCAAAATGGACTTAGGAAGCAGAGCCTCTGAATTTGCAGTGGTGAGTTAAAACAACTGGCAGGGTCCCTAAGATGACAAGCCTACTGTACAGCACAGGGAGAAAATACCAGCCCTGAGGATGCTGCTTCCATGCTCTCCTGTGCTCTTAGTAGAACGCAGATTCGTTTTTTGGCATTATTGCACATGCTTAAAACACGCCTAGAGAGTCTGCAGCAGCGTTATGTTGCTGAACCTTTGAAAATGCAGACAAGAGGTTCAGTCTTTGAGGTTGTTTCCCCTTTGGGAGGTAAGATCCAGGTAATCAGGAGGAGCTCCCACATTCAGGCTATTATGATAATGCTCTGCTAGCAGTACGCTCCCTGGTCCATCATTCTGATCACTGGACTTTGTGGAGGCTCACAGCAGGGCTTCCACTTCAACAGGTGCTTTCTTTGACAAACAGGGCAAGATGGGGAGGGGAAAATAAGCACTTAGCTAGATTTTATTTTAAATTCTTCCCTATAACATAACATGAGAGGATAGTTCGCAAGCAGTGAAATGTGGAAAGGCTTGGATATCTATTTTAAATTATTTTTTAACACCTCTTATTTATTTGAATTGATTTTTTTTCTCTCTTTCCTTCTTTCTTATGAGTTTTATGCTTTCCTGGGATTTTTCTATAAAGATATCAATTAAACTGTTAGGAAACAATTGTCTTTGGCCAAATGTTAATATTTTACTATTAGGAATCATAGAAATGAATTTAGTGATTTCAAGGTTCCCAAAGTTGTATAAATAGTACCTTCATTAGACTCGTCTTCTGGAGGCTATTTTGGTGTCTGAGCATCTGTCAGGGCGGCAGGAAAGCACTAACATGGGAGAACAGCTTGAGAAGAAGCACAGCCTTGCAATTTGGTTTTATGTTGTGCTTATTAATGTGCAAACCAATATGGCAAACAGTGTTTGCGTTCTGTCATTTAAGAGAACAAAAGAGAAAGGCAATGATATAACCATCCCACTGGAAAGAGCAAAGGAGTTCCTTTCAGGTGTTCAGGACAACAGCTGCAAGCTCATGTTGCGATGGTGAACATTATGTTTCAAAGCTTAAAATCACTAAGCTTAAGAGAACTATAAAAACAAAAAGGCCTCTAACCTGAGAACAGATAACTTCCTAGAATGCTGGCGGCTGATCTGGTATAAACCATGTGTTTTTGCTCCTGGGAACAAGCTACCTTGCCCTTGACTTCATGAATACAAGATGTGTGCTTGATTGCACATAGGCAAGAAGTATGTCAGGATGTAGGCACTAGTTTCTGGAAGGCAGGAAGTACACGGCCTTGTGACTTTTGCCTTTATAAACCTCAAACTCATGTTATTTGGGGTTGCACCTTGAAGGTGCTCTTGAATGCAGTCCTGGTGCCAAGAGTATCCATTGCCAATAATTAATAAATCCCTTTTTTGTTGTTGCTAAAATTCATTCATGGTTATGATGAACCTCTGAGTGATCCCAGATCTATAACAATGATAAAGGGTAAGTTTCTTGTTATATGACTTCCTTTATGCCTTGGTAATTTAAGACAAGTGGAAACAATATCTATTAGTGAAGGAACTCTTACCTACTTGTGGTAAAGTTCTCTCAGTGGTCTTTTTAAATGGGAGCAGGGGTTGTACAAACCAACCACTTCCAAAGTGAATTCTGCAGTTTCAATCTCTATGTTCTGTACTTTCAGTAAATTCCATGTGTTTTCTGTAATCAAAACTGCAACTAACCTAAATGTACCATCTTAAATTTTGTCTCATTGTTTTCAGATGCGATGTGCATGTGACGTAAAGAAATGGCCTAAAATGGCAACAAGAGAAGAGGGGCTACAGGTAGCATGATGAGAGCTCCCGACGGGATAACAAGCCCCAGAAGTGTATAGTATTTTTAGTGGGAGCCTCTTTGCTTATCATTTTCAGGACTCATTTCAAACTAACAATTTCATTCATAAAACTATCCAGAAGCCTCATAGACAGGATTTGCCAAGCACATTTCACTGGCTGAGAGGTTCTTTTTCTTATCACCCAATTTCTATAGCCCAATATGCTGGCTAAAATTTAGACATCTCTTTACAAAAAAAAAAAGTCTCTGATTTAAGACAAAGAACAAGATAATCAAGGAAAATGATAGAGTTCCATTAGTAAAAAAAAAAAAACAACAATAACTTCAGGACCTTTTAAAAGTAGGTAAGTGCAATATATGTTATTTGCAGTAGTGGAAGAAAAACATACCATTTAAATTTAAAGAAAAGAACAGATGCATTAAAAAAAAAGATTCTGAACTACTTCTGTCAAAGGAAATCAGAGACAGTAGAAAACACTGCAAAAGTGGTAAGTACAGGTAAGATGGGATTCTACCATGGCATATCATACGACACCCTTTGATGATACACATGATCACATACAACCGTAGATGGAGATTTTCACGGCAAAAAAATTCATGAAGATCAGGAAACACACTGAGTTGTCATATTTTTAAAGGAAGGTCAAGTCTTTTTTAAAAAAATATTTTAAGCTCTTTTCAACCATAATGGCAAACAGATTTTAAATAGTTCCCAAACTGTCTTCTCATAGATAATTACTGTACTGTCCCTAAGGAAAACAGATCTCAGACCAGTTGTGATCAGGAACGAGGACAAGTCATTGTTTCAGAAAAGGGATGAGCAATGAATTCATTTTATCAGAGAAGTGTGAAATGGATATCCATCCTTGGGCATATTCCCTGACTGAGGAAGAGATCTTAACCTTATGCTCCTTGGTTGCATATTCACCACTTTCATGATGCATACAGAGCAACATCATGAGGAGGCAGTCAATGTTCAGATTGCTGATTATCCTTGACAAACTGTCACCAGGCCATTGTTACTCTTACTGATCTTTCTGATGCCTCTTTACTCCTACCAGTCTTCAGCCCCTGGGAAGAAGTAGGGAAGCCCATGGTGACTGCAGAGTCACCATGTACACTATTTACTTCCAATAAAATTCTTTCCTTAAAGCTTCTCTGAGTCTGTTTTGTTGTTTTTTACATGGGAATAATCATGTCTGGAGTCTTTGAGGAACTTGAGATGTCAATAACACGGATCTTTGAAGTAGACCATTACAGGAAAATGCTTTCTGTTGTTGGTTTTCAAACTGACCCTGTGGGCAGTTTCCTTACCAAATATGTATGACAGGCCCTTGAACCCTCAGAGAATGCTCTCTGGGAGTGTCTCAAGTGGAAGGTCCTTTATCTTTGTTCCTCAGCACAGTGGGGACATGAGAGAAAGGCTCTTTAAAACAGCTGTCCCTGTGAAAACTAAGATTCTGAGTGCATGGCCTAGATCAAGACTGGGTGAAGGGGCTTGGAAATGCATTAGATGCTTTGAATTCTCCTCCTTACACCTGCCAGCTTGAAAGGGCTATATTAGTAGACAAGTTGGAATAAGTTTGAGAAGCAGGACTAAGCATATATAAAGTGTCTTAGTTTGGGTTCCATTGCAATGAAGAGACACCATGACCATAGCAACTCTTATAAAAGAAGACGTTTAGTTGGGAATAGCTTAAAGGTTCAGAGATTCAGTCCACTAACATCAAGGCTGGAATCCTGGCAGCACCCACACAGGCAAGACAATGGGGGAGCTGAGACTTCTACATCTTCATCCAAAGGAAGCCAGGAGCAGAATGGCTGGCACATAGATAGGAGGATGGTCTCAAAACCCACCCCCACAGTGACACACTTCCTCCAACAAGACCACACCTATTCAATCAAGGCTATACACCCCACTAGTGTCACTCTTGGGTAAGCATATTCAAACCACCACAAAGCAAAGAAATCACAAAAGTATAGTGACAGTAAAATATAAGCTGGAAAAATTCAAAAGCAATTTAGCTGTTTTAAGTTTAAAGATACCAAGTTCCATCTATCTAGAACATTTCCAAAGCTATTCGGCTAGTCTTACAAACCCATTCCATAACAGCATCCTGTTTTCCTGATTTCTAAAATCATCATCCAAATAAAAGTGTTTTTGTCTTATTGTTTATTTTAATTTTAGATAGGGTTTTACTATGTAGACCTGCTGGCCTCGAACTCCTGATACCCTTTCCTCAGCTTCTTAAGTTCTGGGGCTAGAATAGAAATATTAGATGTCAAATTCAGCTTTAGTATTGGTTCATCATTAGTGTTTAAGATGGTAACTTATCAGATATCCATTTTTGTATATTAATAAAGCTGCATATTACAAAGTTAGAAGTAGATTATCAAATTTTTGTACTAAATCTTGACCTTTAAGATAGATCCTACATGGAATTTACTACTTAAGTTACAGGTATAGCATATGAAATGTTAGATCAAGTGCCCCAGGACACAATTGGCAAATTTATACAGACTTATTGATTATAAATACTATAACCCTGAACTAGACACCTCCAATAAGATTATTTTAGAGTAAGGTATCTGATAATAGCTCAAATTCATTTTATACATTTTTCTTACAAAAGTTTACCCAAAGAATAAATACAACATTTAAAGAAGTCATTCATTAGATGTTCCTGTTCAGTTTGTAATATTTTATCAGAAATAAAACTCAATGGCAAAGGAGAAAATTGCTTAATTTAGTTACCTGTTTTGATAGTGTGACAGAATTTCTGACTGGAAACCACATAAGGAAAGACAGACTTACTTGAGGGTAAAGTCCGTCATGCTACAGATGGCATGGCATTTGGGATTCTATGATAGCAGCCATTAGAGGCTGCTTACTTATATCATAATATAGATCAGAAAGCAGAGAACACTAAGTCAGAAGTAGAACTGTACCATAAACTAAAGTATGGCACCGATTGCCTATTTCTTTCTTCTAGGTCTTGCCTTTTAAAGACTCCACAATGGATCTTTTGTTACATTTCACATTTAAAGTGCAACAACTACTAAGACAACATTGAGGAGACTATTTATACAAAAACCTAGCACATACTTAATATAGAAAAATGAATGCCAATACTCATTAAATACCAGTTCAAATGCCTTTTCAAGTGGAACATACTTAAAACATCTGCATTTGAGATTATCTTTAATGGATGTGAGCCCAACCATAGTTTTAATTCCCATTGAAGGTACAATTTTATATTTTCAAAGCTGCATGTTGACAGCTTTTTGATTCTTTCTTGGGTATTCTTTTGTTCTCTAATTTTTAAAGTTTATAGAGACCTGGTGATAAAATCATCAAGCAGTTGCCCTTCTCTATGTTCATTTATGGGGTTTGGATTCTCTTTCTCATTCACTGAGGATATAAACAGGCTTGTCTTTTGATTGAAACTCCTTTTATATGTCTCATAATTTGGGAGGAACATGGCCTTCTGTGATAAAGACCCATCAAAAGCATCATTATTCTGCATTTATCTGTGCTAAACTGCTGGTTTTATCAACTAGTATTTAAAGAGTTCTGTTTCTTTTTCTGTGTCTGGCTGTAGTCCTCCAATTCATCTCATCTCTATTATCTTTGGGAATAAGGCTTTGCCTAGATTATGGGTCAAAAAAATCTCATTATTCAAATTATCAGTGACATTCAAAATAAAAAAATATTTTCATGTAATCTTATTTTGGTAAGGATGGTAAATGAATATCATTTAGCACTTGGGATGCTGATCTTATCTTTTTTTTTTTTCTGATTGCCTCTGGTAATACACTACTACACAGGATGTACTGAAACAAATCATTTGTCCTTTAGCTCTTTCAGTTCAGGGCTCTTTATCTCTCAGTGGTGCCCTGCACTTTTGGCTTTTCAAAGCTCCTCAAGTTGCTGTATAGAATGATAAAGTTTTATCTGATCATCTTTATGAACACAGGCCATTGTAACCTGTATATTAACAGCAAATGAGTACAGATTTTTAGGGAGGGAGTTGAATAGAATGGGTGAGAAGAAGCATAGCTTGCACAGAAATAAAGTCAAATAAACAATCAAGATGTTTTCATTTCTCAAGGATCTCACAATTGTTCATGTTTAAAAATTGAAATTTGCCTGTATTCAAGCATGTCCTAAATATAAAATATTTTCAGCCTGTCTCAAACCTTAAATCCTATTATTTATTCCTAGCTCTCCTGGTTTGTAACTCGTTTTTCCCCCTTGACCCTTAGATTTGATCATTAGAGCTCCTTTAACTGCTAATTCACACACACACACACACACACACACACACACACACACACACACACACAGAATTCCATAGAAAATTTAAAATTCAGAGTCTTCAAAACATATAACTTTATATTAGAAGAACAGAGGGATACAAGGAATGAGAAACACATAATTAATTTCTCTACCACTGGCAGGTTTAAGATTAAATGGTAAGCAGTAATTTTTAAAAGCAAAACAAAACAAAGCCAAAAACCAGAACCAAAAACTACCATCAAAGGTACCTGACTCATCTAATAATCTTTGTTTACCTGTTTTGGGTATCTAGATCCTATAAAAAAATCATGTCATAAGTAATAAACTCATCCATCCACATGATATAGAACTCAGATCCTCTAAGGATGGGCTTTCTCTGGACATTGAAATTCTGTGATTCAGAATTTCTTCAGCATAGGGAATTAAATAACTGCTATTAGTATGCTAAGTTTACTACTGTCAATATTTTTCTCAAGGGTTAGAATATAGTCAATATCCACTCAGTACTGTAGTAACTACAGGCCCTTTGTAGGTAATATTAAAAACAAGTCTGCCAGTAAGAGACTAAATAATCTCCATAATAGAACAGACACGATCTTGAAAAATTTCTTTCCTTGGAAAGAAATAAACAACATTTCTACTCCCTCCTCATCGGTGCTAATGAGAAACCAATGCAGGATGCCACTACTGTCACTCTGCAGAAGTAAAGAGCTTATTAAGCTTACTTACAAAACAACTGGTAAAAAGTTATGCGCAAACACATAGTTGACCTTAAGGCATTCACACTGGAAGCACTGTGTACAACATGGATGATGGTCTCTGGATGGCTGTGTACATGGAATTCTCCCCTCCACAATCCTTCCCCATCTATATTTTCTAGCCTTTCCCTGAAACTATGTGCAGCTAGGGTAGAATTGCACATAACTGGGTAGAGAAAGGTAAGTGGATATCCATGATAGTTAGGATCCCATGACTTCCCCTACTCTCTCACTCCAAGATGGAACATTTTTAGTCAACAGGTCCAGTTGTGATGATCTTAGCCAACAGGCCTAACTGAATTTCAAAAGCAGACAGCAATTTGGTTTAGAGAATTGTTTTGTACAACAAAAACTTATAAAATACTAAATACATAAAAACAAAAAATCAAAACAAACAAACAAAAATGATATGGCACATATAGAATCATGATAGAAGATATAAATTCTACTATAATTCATATAATGTCTAATTCATATTTGTTGGAGTAATCTGCATATTATAACAAACTGGAATAGGTACTTCCTGAAAAGAGGAGAAAAACTCTTCCTGACAAAGTTGAGGATTGCTTAAACACAGTATGCAATTTATTCAAGAGTAAACTAAAATAGTCTACTCTTTTAGATATAAATTATTTGTATATGCAGCAAATAATGACAATTTTCTATACTGTACCAGATTTTAGAGATAAAAATTAAATTATAACTGTAGTCTGGAAGAATCTTGCAGTTAAATGGAAGGAAACTGAAACTAAGAAAAATCAAATTTTTATTTTACCCAAAAGGAAAACAATATGATCAGGATCTCAAACATATTTCGTGAGTTCCAACCTGTACCTCACATTTGTTTCTAAATTTAATTTGTCCTTATTTATAAATATTCCCCAGTACACATGCATGCACATAGAGACATTCATGACCATTAGTACATTATAATTTTTAACAATAGACTCTGCTGTTAAAATATAAATTCTTTCCTGAAACTGTTTTCTTACTATATCAACTGAATGAAGACATTATTATTTCTTTTGTTTTTTTAAAGGGGTTGTCTTTTGTTTTTAAAGATTTATTTACTATTATATGTAAGTACACTGTAGCTGTCTTCAGACACACCAGAAAAGGGCATCAGATCTCATTATGGATGGTTGTGAGCCACCATGTGGTTGCTGGGATTTGAACTCAGGACCTCTGGAAGAGCAGTTGGTGCTTTTAACCGCTGAGCCATCTCTCCAGCGACATTACCATTTCTTATATATTAAATATAAATAGGAAGTAATACAAAAGAGGACGTAATTGCTAGATTTTTAAGAAGTACTTTTATAGACATATAGCAGAATTAATGACTTTGAAACTCAAGAGTTTTATTTTCAAGAGACAAGAACTTAAGAAACAAAATATGTTCTGCTTTTATTTTCTTATTTACAACATTTAATTTTGTATATTAAGAAATAATTGAATCAGAGTATGACTTTTTAATTAAATTTTTTTTCTTAAAGTACAATCTGGAAATCCTGTCTATGAATCATGTGGTTCTGTCACAGACTTTAAGAGTGTGTAGGGATCAAGGCAGGAATATGAGCTTTGGTAAACAACCTAGTTTTCCTTAACAATAAATTTGAATAGCTATACTTAAACTGTGCATGGAGGAATCAATATGATAAGATATTCCTTTCTCTGTTCTGGTAAGGATATATATTTGCCAGCATCACAGAGAAAGGTGAAGGGATGTGACTAAGGTACAAATGACTGCAGGTCTCCATAAAGGGTCTAGAACTCTGGCTCAAGCTAAGGTATGAGCAGAATGCAAAAATACACATACACCTATGTATATTTGGAGAAAAACCAGGAAAGGTAGGACCTGATCATAGTTCTGTTTCTCAGATTATCTTCTAAGACTGAAAATTCAGCTGGGCAGTAGAGGTGCATGTCCTCTATTCCAACACTGGAGAGGCAGAGGCAGGTAGATCTCTGAGTTCAAGGCTAGCCTGGTCTAAAGAGTGAGTTCCAGGATAGCCAGGGCTACACAAAGATATCATGTTTCAAGAAAAACAAAATGAAACAAAACAAAACAACAACAATAAAAAAGACACTACAAATTCCAGATGTACACTATTCTTTACTATGACTCTACATTGATAGATCAGAAGTCAGGAAAGACATAGAGAGAAATGTGCTTTAGGGAAATCTCACACAACACTATGGACCACGAAAACCAAAACAAAACATCCTTAAAGGGAACACTAAACACTGTATTTTTAATTGGGTCTAAAAAGAAAACCATTCTGAAATAAATTTAAAAAAAAAAAAAAACTATTCTGGAGTTCTATTTTCCACAACCTCAAATGAGTAAGTCCTTATAGAAGCAGTCATATTACAACAAGATAATATTGGAAGATCTAGATCCAATATGACTGTGGTCTTCTTTAAAATGTACAGATTAAGACATTAGAAGATTTACTTTTTAAATTTTTTATTGGATATTTTCTTTATTTATACTTCAAATGTTATCCCCATTTCTGGTTTCACCCCCCCTGAAACCTCTTATCTCATCCCCCTGCCTCTGCTTCTATGAAGGTGATCCCCAACCTACCCCCCCCAAACTCCTACCTCTCTGCCCTGTTATTCCTCTACACTGGGGAATCAAGTCTTTATAGGAACAAGGGCCTCTCCTCTCATTGATGACCAACAAGGCCACCCTCTGCTACATACGCAGCTGGGGCCATGGGTCCCTGGGAGCTCTAGGGGGTCTGCTTGGTTAATATTGTTGTTCTTCCTATGGGGTTGCAAACCATTTCATCTCCTCCAGTCCTTTCTGTAACTCCTCCATTGGGGACCCTAGGCTCAGTCCAATGATTGACTGCGAGCATCTGCCTCTGTATTTGTCAAGCTCTGGCAGAGCCTCTCAGAAGACAGTAATATCAGACTCCTGTCAGCAAGCATTTGTTGGGATCCATAGTAGTGTCTAGGTTTGGTGACTGTATATGGGATGGATCCCCAGGTAGGGCAATCTCTGGATGGCCTTTCCTTCAGTCTCTTTTTTATACTTTGTTTCCGTATTTCCTCCTGTGAGTATTTTGTTCCCTCTTCTAAGAAGGACTGAAACATTCACACTTTGGTTTTCCTTTTGAGCTTCATGTGCTCTGTGGATTATCTTGGGCATTCTGAGCTTTTAGGATAATATCTACTTAGGCATAGGCCACTGTTAATAGGAAAAAATGACAATCAATGATTGGAAAAGATCTTTACCAATCCTACATCCAATAGAGGGCTAATATTCCATATATACAAAGAACTCAAGAAGTTAGACTACGGAGAATCAAATAACCCTATTAAAAATGAGGTACAGAGCTAAACAAAGAATTCTCAACTGAAGAATGCCAAATGGCTGAGAAGCACCTAAAGAAATGTTCAATATCCTTAGTCATCAGGGAAATGCAAATCAAAATAACACTGAGATTCCACCTCACACAGTCAGAATTACTCAGAGCAAAATCTCAGGGACAGCAGATGCTGGTGAGGATGTGGAGAAAGAGGAACACTCCTCCATTGCTGGTGGGATTACCAGCTTTACAACCACTATGGAAATCAGTATGGCAGTTCCTCAGAAAATTGGACATAGTATTACCTTAGGACCCAGTTATATCACTCCTGGGCATATACCCACAAAATGCTCCAACATATAACAAGGACACACACTCCACTTGTTCATAGCACCCTTATTTATAATAGCCACAAACTGGAAAGAACTCAGATGTTCTTCAGCAGAGGAATGGATAAAGAAAATGTGGTACATTTATACAATGGAATACTACTCAGCTATTAAAAATAATGACTGACGGGCGGTGGTGGCGTACGCCTTTAATCCCAGCACTTGGGAGGCAGAGGCAGGTGGATTTCTGAGTTTGAGGCTAGCCTGGTCTACAGAGTGAGTTCAAGGACAGCCAGGGCTACACAGAGAAACCCTCTCAAAAATAAAAAAAAAATAATGACTTCATGAAATTCTTAGACAAATGGATGGAACTAGAAAATATCTTCCTGTGTTCAGTATCCCAGTCACAAAAGTCAGACATGACATGCACTCACTGATAAGTGGATATTAGAAGATTAATATAAAGGGAAAATACAATGCAAAAATAAAAGGAGCCAGCAGATATGTATCAGTCAAGAAGAGAGACTTACCATGATTATTTTCTCAAAGATAACACCATGACCTCAGAATTATAGCCCTGGATGTCATGTAGAAATATATTGTAGTTACAAAGATTGCAGTATGTCGAAGGAATGGAAGACTATGGTCCTTCTCTGTTGTTAGATTTCCCTCTTGGTTTTGTTATGTTAAGCACAGCAGTGCTACAGACAGCCAGTTCAGCCTTATTGAGGGAGAGGAAAAAGGCAGGGAGGGCACAGAGGTAAGAAATTCAGTACCCAACAGCTGCTTCCTGTGTACAGGAATTTTCCTACTTTGTCCTGAGGAAGTAAAGCTGGGCCATCAGGAACAGAATCCTGTACTAGCTGCATAGTCTCCAAAATAGTGTTTCTCATCACAAAAAGTCTATATTGCCTAAGATGGATAAGGACTCACCACCTGCAGAAAGTGGGGTCTAGGAATGATTTCAGCGTGAGAAACTAAGAAGATATTTTATGTAGCCACATGTACCAAGTTTTAAACACATAAACCATTTTAATGTCTGCAAATATGTATAGCACTTAATGAAGGATTGTGAATGCAGGAGTGACACGCTTCTATTTGTTAATAGAATAACAGTAATAGAGCAACATGAAGCTCATCAATTTCCTTACAGCACAGCATATCCATTTGCTGTAATTACTATCAATCTTCAGTCAAATAATAAAATGAGAAGTTGCAAAATTCAACACAGCTCTTAGTAAGTATCCAATCTAAATTTTTCTAATCTATATTTCTTGTCTATTATTCTCTGGGCTGTAGGAATTTTTTGTGGAGCAAATTATGAGAAATAGTAAATTGTGATAATTTGGTAGTGTCCTTAGTAATGGAGAAATACGTGTAGGAGCAGGGAGTTACCACTGCTTTAAGAAATGTAATCCATCCCATAGACAGTTACCAAACCCAGACACTATTGTGGATGCCAAGAAGTACATGCTGAAAGGAGCCTGATACAGCTGTCTCCTGAGAGGCTCTTCCAGAGTCTGACAAATAAAGAGGCAGATTTTCACAGCCAACCATTCAATGCAGCAAGGGGTCCCCAATAGAGGAGTTAGAGAAGGGACTGAAGGAGTTGAAGGGGTTTACAACTCCATAAGAAGAACAACATCAACCAACCAGACTCCCCAGCACTCCCAGGGACTAAGCCATCAACAAAGGAGTACACATGGCTCCAGCTGCATATGTAGCAGAAGATGGCCTTGCCATGCACCGAAGGAAGGAGAGGTCCTTGGTCCTGTGAAGAATAGATAGATGACCAGTGTAGGGGATTCAAGGGTTGGGAGGTAGGAGTGGGTGTTTGGATAGAAGAACACCCTCATAGAAGCAGGGGGATGGCGGATGTGATAGGGTGTTTCCAGGAACGAAGGAAACTGGGAAAGGGGATAACATTTGAAATGTAAATAAAGAAAATATCCCATAAAAATGTTATATATTAAAAAACAGAAAATAATTCTTTTTTGACTAAGTTAAAAGTTTTGTATGCATCAAGTAGAAAAGAAAGTCATATCCAAGTTCAGGATCATGAAGAGTTATGGCATATATGAAAAAAATAGAGAGATTATCTGCAGCTCCACAGCCCAGATCTGCTAGGAAAGAAGGGTTACCATATCTTGGGAAGAGAGGGAGGACTCTGCAGAGGAGCATAGCATTTTAAAGGGAGGGACTTTATGCTCAGATGTTGTTTCAAGAAAAAGCAACTTAACGAAGTATGGAAGAGATGTCTGGGAAATGAATCATGTGGCTATGTAATGGGAATATTCATGTGATACAATCCTTATAGTGATCTAAAAGGAAGGTAATTGAACAATGGAATGCAGCCATAGGTTCTGGGGGGTCTCCTGGAAACTGAGTCAGCAGACAGTGGGTACTAATGGCATGTTTGAAGTGCAAAGAGTGGTTGGCTGAGAACCTTGGGTTGTTATTTTGTGTTAGACAGGTTGGATTGGGATGATCATAAACCAGACATGAACTCCAGTCAAAACTGTCTGTGCAGTCACCATTTGTTCGTGAATAGTACATGGAAAGTGGCGTACAAGGAGACAGAAGCTAGCCAAGTAACAGAGGCCAGAAGAGGAGTATTTAAAACCATAAGCTTAATGGAACTCTTGGCATGTCTTTGCTCAGACTTCGAGCTATTTTTTCTTAAAATAAATGTTCTAAATATTCAGAAATGTAAAGGTTTAGAGGAAAGAGTTCTGATGTAATAAGGTTGTAGTGCCAAATAGGATGTTGATTAATTATGAAAGGCTTGGCATGTCATTTAATCAAACTTAGTTGTGGCATCCTGAGCCATGGAGCCAAGGGATCCTTGATTCTTATTTGTTTCTTTATTAGAGAATTTTGATCAAGGCACTGAATATTTTGGAGTACTGTTCCAACCCCATTTCAAATTTTGTTGTAGTATTAAAATTGTTGAATGTCATTCTAACTTCACAATACAGATCTTTTAGGAATTAATACTTCAGAGCCATTATATTTTTCCTTTCTGCTATGGTAAGAATAAATTATATTAATAATAAAGATCTTTCATTAGACTGGTAGTAAGAGAAAAGTGATCAGTACTGAATCTTCCCAAGCAATCAGGACAATATATTATCATAATGATCATCATTAACAGTTTTTATGTTCTTATGTCAATATTTGTTTCTCATTTGAAAAGCTTTTGTTTTCAATAGCTTAAGTTTTGGGCTCAATATATAATTCTAACAATCACCTAAAATTCCTCAATATATTGTTGTTGTACAATAAAATCAGGCTGGTAAACCTTGCAATCTGACCTATAAGCTTTGGAACTTCTTATTCCAAATATTCTACGGAATGAAAAACTCCACTATCTAAATCATTGTTAAGTTTGTTCTAGAACTTATCATTTAATGAAATGACCTACTTTTTAAAAGTTGTTCCACTATTTCACAGCCTGGAGGAATTCACCTAAAGACTTTACAAGGTGAATTAATGGCAAGAAGTACAGCCTGATGCAAAGCTTGTAGGTCATGAAAAAAGAACCATTTCAACTTGCATCCAGAAATTAAATGGTCATTGATTGATATGGGAGATACAAATTGATATGAGAGATATAGGACCCTTTCATATTAAATAAAGAAATGTTGTAGAATACAGAATGTTTCTAATGCAATACTGTTTGCAGAGTGACTCTTTTTTATTCTTCTAAATTCCATCTCTGAGGTTAATTACCATGTCTGAGGTCCAGGAATAATAGATTAAGTGGAAAGTTGGCTCCTAAATTTAAAGAAGGAGAAGAAATCAGTAAGTATCCAGTAGTGATTTATGTCCTACTGATGAATTTAAGGGAAGAAAGCCAAATAACCACACCACTCTTCTATGCTAAAGGTTTTAGGCTAAAGTACTGGGACAAAATTAAAAAGATGTACATTCCTTTAAGTAGGGCAGAGAAACTCCACATTTTTTCCATAATTAGGAACCATTTTATTTTTGTTAGTTAACTAACAGAATGTCTTCTCCAGTGCTCTGGGAACACTCAGGAGCCCCTACGGTCTAAGAGGCTCACAAGTCTTCATGAAAACTAGTGTAGAAGATGACTTAACTATTCCATGAAGGCAAGGTAGTATCACAACCTCCATATAAAATATCGATTTAAAGGTGAATGTCATAGTGGAGTACTCTACAGAAGCTAAAAGGAGATGACACTTTGTCTTGAATATCTTAGTAAACAGATAATTTAAACAACTCACTCAAAGTTTTTCCAGGGCAAGATATTCAACTATAGTTTTTCATTGAAGTAATATTCAACTCTAGGTTTTGTAATCTATAAAATCTGTAAGTGGATTGTGTTAAATATCTTCTAAAATTCTAAGTTTTTACTATAAGCAATAATATTTAAACTTTGAAAAAATAAACTTTATACATATAAATTCAAATGTATTTCTCTAATTTTCACTTTGAAGTTTATGCTCAGCTTTCCCAGAGAGCATACACTTTTAAGAAATGTCAACTAAGTTTATTTTTACATAAATCAAGTTTCCAAAAGGAAATTACAACAGTCTCCTTGAGGACAGCAAAAAGTACACGTTAAAAAGAGAAAAACAAACAAAGACTAAAATAGCTTCATGATGCCTTCTGTGGAGATCTGTCCAGGTGACTTTTACTAGTTAATTGATGGAATATAAGGTTTGGAAGATTAATGTACATCAAAAGCAAAACCAAATTGAATTTTTGACATTTTTTTGCAAGTAAAAAAACCCAAAGAATGCATAGGTGCCTTTTGATTTGTCACAGCTGGAAGACTCTGAATCATGAAGTGCTCAAGAAGAGGCCATTAAATAGCGTGAGATGTTTTGTCAGTGTGGAGGAAAAGTAATTGAAGAGCTAAACTGTGGATGTGAGCACTGCATCTTAAAATATTTTGCAAATGAAGATGAAATGAGTTCCTTTTCCTTGCATAACTAAAGAGAAACTATTAATTAGTAAATATAGGATAGTAAATATGATATAGTAAATATAGGGTAATTTAATAATTTAATTTCCTGTTGGAATCAGACTATGAATTTTTCTCTATCACATTTATACTTCACGTTTAAAAAATATTGACCATCTAAGCAGTTGCATTTTTATTTGTCTTTTCTGTGAACAGAAAAACAATTTAGAGCTAAGCAACGTTTTATGAGACTATTTAAAAACCACAGTGTGCTACAGAATGAGTATTGAAGGTCAAATAATATCCAACAGAACTCATGCCTACAACTATTAATTGAGCACCAAACCTGAAACTAGTTAGGTCTTAGGCCCAAGGAAACAACCTAATACTATTCTACTAAATGGACATAGTGTTAAACAACTTACCAAGCTTATATCTTTACATCTATAGATAGGACTTTCTCTCATCCCTCATCAAAGAAGCTTCTTTTTCAGTAGAGAGCAAATAATTCAGAGACTCACAACTGGCAAAGAGATTAAGAAAACATGGAGTGTTCAAATTTAACTGGTTCATCAATATCATACCCTTCCAATCAGGGTTTTGTCATCTTTTAAAGAGTGAGTCAGGAATGATAATCCAGAGACTGCACCACCTGGGGATCCATCCCATATACAATCACCAAACCCAGACACTATTTTGGACGCCAACAAGTGCTTGTTAACAGGAGCCTGATATAACTGCCTCCTGAGAGGCTCTGCCAATGCTGGACAAATACAGAAGTGGATGCTCACAGTATCCATTAGACTGAGCACAGGGTTCCCAATGAAGGGCCTAGAGAAAGGACCCAAGGAATTGAAGAGTTTTGCAGCACCATAGGAGGAACAACAATATGAACTAACCAAAACCCTCAGAGCTCCTAGGGAGTAAACCACCAACCAAAGAGTACACATGGAGGGACTCATGGCTCCAGCTACATACATAGCAAAGGATGGCCTAGTGGTCATCAATGGGAGGAGAAGCCCTTGGTCCTTTGAATGTTCTATGTCCCAGTACAGGGGAATGCCAGGGCCAGGAAGCAGGAGAGGGTGGGTTGATGAGCATGGGGAAGGTGAGGGAATAGGGCTCCCCTATTGTAGGGGAAACCAGGAAAGGGGAGAACATTTGAAATGTAAATAAAGAAAATATCTAATAAAAAATAAAAAAAAATATAAAGTGGGTCAGAAGTAGTGTATTAGGCAGAAGAATAGGTAGAAATATCATAAAAAAACATAGAGAAACATATTTTCTGGGTATGACAGGGTAGTAGCACACATGAACTCACACCATGTGCATTTATAAGATCCACACAAGATAATGCCAACTAAAATCCCATCATAAGAAAAGAGGAGCTGATAAGTCCCACTCCTACTTGAGAAGCTGCTGGTAGTTGATGGCCACTGGAGAAGGGAAAAAAGGTTTTGTCAATAATGTAGCCACTTAAAGGCTCCAGCCATGGATAAAAGGAAAGTACTGGGGATGGATTTGATCAAGACATGTTATACGAATGTATTAAATTTTCAAAAAAAAAAGTATGTTTCTATAAGGAGTGGCTAATTCCTATAAACTCCTTAATGAATGAGTATTTTTTTTAGTTTGGGGTTGTATTGAGTAAAAGTTTCAAGTGACTGTTGGATACAGAATGAGAATCTGTCTCAAAAACTTAATATTTGTACTAGTAACATTAATAATATTAATTGTTTTAGCATAACGTCATTTGTATTAGACACAATATAGACAACATGTAAAGCAAGATAAAGTATATAGTGAAATACAAGCATACCTTTGTTGGCCACAAACAGAAGTTCCTCAGAGTATCTACTTATGTGTTAATGAGTTATTCTAAGGACTTGGAAGTGATGCAAAAAAGGATGTTTTGTTTTGTTTTGTTTTGCAACACATAGAAAGTAATTCATACTTCAAACAGCCCATTTTATCTGTATTCACTCATGAACATTGACAGGTGGTTTTGCTGTTTTTTCTATCTCCTTATATGAGGTAACATTCTCCCCCTACTGCCATTTGAGAAAACAAACCTTTCAGGACAATGCAAGAGGGGACTATGGTTCATATATCCTCAAAGTTCTCATAATGATTTTCACAATCATTATATTCAATACGTAATGTACAATGTACAGCTACTCACCATGTAGAGGTGCGAGTGACAAAGAACAACCTTGATCTTAAAAAGTGACTTCTAAGTGGAACAAAAGAAGCAGCATCTATTCTGGGAAGGACAGCAGCATTGCTTTAATCAGCTGGAAGTTTCTAAAACTTTAAAATTCTAAATGAGGTTAATAAATCAAGAGTTAAAATGAAAACACGTTTCATAATCAGCCTGCAAATAAACACTGCTGCATATTCTATTAACATTAGACCCAAGGTTGAGGCAAGTCAGAAAGGAATCCAAGAAAACAAAATATATTCTCTATATATGCATACAGCTCAAAATGTTAAAGAAGAGCAATTATGAGTCCAAATGTAATAAGATCTTACTATTTAGAAAATGTGCCTACAATCAGAAGCTATCTGATAGGAAGTTTGTATGCCTTGCAAGGCTTTTCCTCATCTTCTAGAATACTTTTATTTTGTGAACCTTTCATAAAAGAAAATTATTCATAGCTATTAAAGTAATTTCTCTCTCCTTTACTCTGAGAATTGTATTCATTTATGTGTCAGATTTTTCTACTAACATTTTGCTGAGTTAATGTATCTCTATCTACTCGTCACATTTTTTTTCCATGAAGTTGAAAATTTTTGAGAGGATAGACATCTGTTTAAAAAGAAAAAAAAAAAAAACCACTTTCTCTAGAGTCCTTGTAAACATTCTGTTTTTACATTTGGCAGGTAGAAAACTAAAC
Organism: Montemys delectorum; assembly: GCA_019843815.1. Classification (NCBI taxonomy): domain Eukaryota; kingdom Metazoa; phylum Chordata; class Mammalia; order Rodentia; family Muridae; genus Montemys; species Montemys delectorum. Next base: position 41,507 of record JADRCD010209564.1, on the reverse strand, counting down.
TGTAAGAGAGGAAATACCTTCAAGGATGGTGGTTGCTTAAAATGTATATAAATTAGCTTTGGGGAATTCACTGCAATTTTGTGAGCCTTAAAATTCTTTTATCAACACTAGACCAAGGAATACTAGGCATTTCCAGCTGTTTTTAGTAGGCTATCACTTGAAAAATTATTTAGCAAACAACTAAACTTTTGACACTTTAAAAATGGTGTAAGCTTCTATATTAAACCTAGAACCTCCACTCAGTGGGCTCATATCAGTAAAATTAACCTAATCTAGTTTTATGTTCCTCCCACTCTTATCTCACTTCCTTAAAATCCATTCCCACACATATTCCCCAGACTTCTACTTGAACAAATTATCAAGCTCATTAAGCTCTTTAGTAATTTAGCACACATCTTCATGGGGCTATACTTTCTATCTCTGCTCCGTAAGTCTGGTTAGTCTTAAGTCCAGTTATATGACTAGGGGATGTGCACAGAGCATTCCATTATAAAATTGAACTGGTACATATGTGATCAGGCCCTAAAAGGTTCCAAAATCACAATCAAGTTATATGAAAAAAATTGCCTAAATGCCTGTGATTTCTGTTCTCAGTACAATGACTTCTGCTACCATGCATGTGCTTATAGTTTTTATGTGGTAGGCTTTGAGATCAGTTGACTAAGGAAGAGAAGACTAGTTTCTGGTTTACTGATGTTTCTATACATTATGAGGCACCACTAAGAAGTGAACAGCTGCATCCTTACAACCCCTTTCTTGGACAACCCTCAAAGATGACACTAGTGAAGGGAAATCTTTATGGTGCTTAGAATTTTGGACAGTACACATGGTCATGCATTTTGTTTGGAAGGTAAAATGGCCATATATGTGACTTTTTTCCCACTGGGTGATGGACTGCAGCCAATGAAATGGATAAATGGTCAGGGACATGGAAAGAGCACTATTGGAAAATTGGTGAGAATGGCCTCTTGGGAAAACTATGTAAATAGATCTCCCCAAATGGGTAAAGGCTATGAAGATACTTGTGTCTCTTGTAAATGCTCATCAATATGTAATTTCAGCAGAAGAGTAGTTCAGTAATCAAGTAGATAGAATTATCTATTCTGTGGACATTCAGCTTCTTTTGCTAGCCATTCCTGTGGCCCATGAATAAAATGGCCACGGTGGCAGAGATGGGCATTATGCATGGGCTTGACAATATAGACTTAACTACTCACCAAGCCTGATTTGGCTATAGCTGCTGCTGAGAGCCAGATATGCAAACAGAAAAGACCAACACTGAGCCCCAGATATGGCACAGTTTCCCAGAGTAACCAGCTAAATACCTGGTAGTAGGTTGACCATATCCCTCTGTGGAAAGGACAACACTTCATCCTATTGGAATAGATATTATTCTGTTTATTATGTGCTTTTCCTGCCCCTAATGTGTCCGCCAAACCCATCATACACTGACAGCCAGAATGACATCCATTTTCATGTTATTCCAAGCAGTATTGTTTCTGAACAAGGAATTCACTTCACAACAGAGAAGTGTGACAGTGGGCTCACAATCATGGAATTCACTGTTTTTACCATATTTTCTACCATATTGAAATGGTTGGCCTGACAGATGACAGAGTTTTAGTGTCAATTAGGTGTCAACAGCCTGATGGGCTGAGGTAAGGTTCTGCAGAAGGCAGTATATGCTTTGAATCAGCATCCTATAGATGCTATGATTCTCCTTCTTAGCCAAGACCAACAAGTCTGGAATCAAGCTGTGGAAAAAAATGGTTCCACTCACTATAGCCCCTAATGACCCACTAGGGAAATATTTGTTTCCTGTTCCAGAGACTTTAAGTTCTGCTGCCCTAGAAGTTTTGGGTCCCATCAGGAGCCAAAACAAACATTCCAATGAACTGGAATCTCAGACTTCCCTCTGGACATTTAAGGGCTTCTAAGGACCTTAAGCTAACAGGCTAAAAAAGGACTAACAATGTTAGGAGGGGAAATTTATCCAGATTACCACCAGAAATTTGGATACATCTACACTATAGAGATAAGAAAGTTTATGTCTGCAGTGCAGAAGATCCTTTAGGGCAACTCTTGGTGCTACCATGTCCTGTGATTAAAGTCAGTAGAAAAATACAACAGCCTATTACAGGTACGATAACAAAGGGCACAGACTCTTCAGGAATAATGGAAAGGGTTACTCCTTCAGAACAAACAAAAAGACCTGCTTGTGCTTGTTGAGTTGAGGTAAAGCAAGAATTAGTAGTAGAGGAAGACAGCTATAAATAACATCTAAGGGCATGTGACCACTTGCAGAAACCAGGACTATAATTGACCTGAGTATTTATGTGTTTTAAGAATGTGTTCATACAAGTACTGTGCTTTCCCCTGTCAATTTCATTGTTATGTTATGCAATATCTAAGAAAATATCAGAAGTTAGTATGTTTTAAGTTTTTAGATACCAAAATAAAAATACCCTTCAAGGGATACTGCCACATATTTTAAGACTTATAGTGCATTAGATGTTGTTTGAGGAATAGGTACATCACATTAGGTATAATTATGGCCTGGTTAACTATATTATTTGTTTGAAATTATTTGTGGGATAGTTAAATCATAGTGGATGTGATTATGCCATGATTATTGTTTTCGTTTGGCAATTCAGCATGACATAAAGAGAAATGGCTGTGTGTCAGGTTGACACGGAGTGGACTCTGATGACTACTCTTGGTTGTCAACTTAACTGCATCTAGAACTAAGTGAAACCAAGCTTTTTCATATACCTGTGAGAATTTTTTTTAAGTTAAGTTATTTGCAGTGAGAAGATGCAACTTTAACCCAGGTCTTTTGAAAGGGAAAGATTCACCTTTAATTTGGGTCACACCTTCTGCTCGCAGCTTATATACAAGACATAGACTTTGTCTACTTCCTGTCTCTTTCCTAGCAAGTCCATTTCTGCAGTGTTATTAGAGTCTACTTCTTTAGAACTCAGTAATACACTAAAGACATGCTGAGACATTCAGCTTTGTGTAATGAATAACTACTATACTCTTGGATTTTCTATTGGTAGATAGCCATTGTTAGACTAACTGGGCATTAACAATATAATACTATGAATGCATATTAATAATATGTAATTTTATAAATAATCATTGTATATGAGTATATATATTCATTCTGTAAGTTCAAATGCTCTAGAGAATTCTAACTGATACATCACTTATTTGATTTGTTTTCCAATTAACATAGCACTGACAACTCTAGCAGATGTTACAAGAATAGGAAGGCAAGACTGAATTAAGAGATGATTTTAAAAAAACAGTAAATTTGCTTTTAGCCATTTTTATTGTACTAGCAAATTATATATTCTCCAGAGGCAGAGAGACCTGTGGTTCAATCTCTGATTTGATATGTAAGGCTGGACCTTAGGAAAACTAGTACAAGAGAAGGGATCACAGGCTTACTTTCTTACATTCAGGGACTGTAGTAGTATTTGCTAAGACATTGTGCAAAGAAAATTAAATATTGCACGCAGTTGCTAGAATAGCACCTGGCATATAGTAAACAGTTAATAAACACTAATTATTATATAGAGAACAGGAGTAATAAAGCCAGTTGAATGATTTTTGTGTCCTTTGTTGCTTTGTTTAGTTTTAGAATTTATGTGAGTAGGTATCTATATAAATGGGTGTTTAAATAGGAGCAAACTGAACATAGTGCTACACTAAAGAAACTATGTCAGGAAATAAGGAAGTACTTATGATTCTTTACATAGTAAATTTCTTTATTTAAAAATATTGTTTCTCAAATATCTTAGGTAATATTTTATATCTGGGTAAGAGTGAATTTTAGATGGTACCAAGGCATGTGAAAAGGGTGGGGGATAGTATCATTTGAATAACATGTGCAGAGCTTGAGTAAGAACTATTTCTAAGCAGTTATTTCCAAGGTGGTCCCAGCTACCATGGAAACTGAAACCAGATAATAGAGAAAACCTGTAGACTGCCATGTCCCAAGGAAACCTCCTTGTGAGGCTGAAAACTTCTAATATTATAAAGCATGCTGTATCACCAATAATTAGAAGAGCATTAACTCCCTCATGTTCTGTCTGTTCTTGCACACATCATGAATCGACCCACCATAAATGTCCCACTATGCACAGTCAAAGCAAGTTTGAAATATTTTATGGGACATGCTTAAGAGAAGATGCTCTCCATTCTTTGTAATTTGATGTCAACACAGAAGTCATCTGTAATTACCAGGAATGGGTCACTGATGAGGCCAAACAATCCTAAGTTGTTAGACAGGAGTCTTTGGATAGAGTTTGCTATTTGCATTGTTCCTGTCTCTCATTAAAAACCAGTTCTTCACTAGGGCCCCAAGCATTGGGATTTCAAAAGATTTAAGAGGCAGGATTTGCTAAACAAGTTACATTTCTCTGCCCTTTATAATACATTGACAACAAACCATTAACTGCTCTCATCTCTTTCTCAAGCATCTTAAATTTCCTCAAGTAGTTGCCCCAGCTAACCTGGCTGCTTGTATGTGGTGTTAAGTGGAGCTTAGCCATTGAAAAGTCAAAGTAGCTTTTCGTTGTTGCAATTGCCTATTTACCATTAGCTTTGGTCATAGAAATGTTAAGAAATACTCTCCATTTAATGTTCCTGTTTCTTTTCTTGAGCTCTTTCCTTGGGGGTTCCTTTCATTGCCTGTTGGTCCTCTGGTCAAAAGCTATATCTCGACATTCAGAACAAACCCTGTTCCCTAAGAGAAAATTATAACTATGACTTAAAATTTCAAGAGGAGCCTGCTTGTATTGCCCATATGCAAAATTCACAAGTACATGAATGTAGTTTTGAAGTAATCTTCAGCCAAAAGAAAGATAATGGAAAAACTTACCAGTCCATCATTTTTCTACCATCTCTCAAAGAATCACTTCTGAAAATAATAGATTCCAGGTATGATTAATTAACACTGTATAAAACAAAATATGTAATAGATAGCATTAGAAACATCAAGGAGAAAATCTACACCTATTTGTAATGCTAAATTCTCAGTGCAAATAGTGTTGCATATGCAGGGGCATCTTATGGAATTAATATTTTTACTCTGCAGGATTTGTTTACAAGCATCTAGGAAATATAAAATAGGTAACTTCTATCTTGTTTAGCCTAAGGCCTCTTAAGAATGTATATGTTGATACTGAATCAGAGGAATCTATGTCTACATACTTATTGCAGTGCATTAGATTCTTACTTGGAAACAATATTATGGAAAAACTCATTGTGTTTAACAAAGCATGATGTCAATTCTTAGATAATGGTGGCAATTGAGTAACTGCTCAGAGAAAATTAAAGCATGTCTGCAGTTGTTGCCAATTCCTGTACATACTCCTCTGGTCCATTTCAAAGTATAAGGCTTTGATGAAGTCTGTTATTAATTGTGAATAGTTTATCTATCTATCTATCTATCTATCTATCTATCTATCTATCTATCTAT
>JADRCD010209564.1:0-36009 GCA_019843815.1 Montemys delectorum | reverse complement strand
TATCTATCTATCTATCTATCTATCTATCTATCTATCTATCTATCTATCTATCTAAGCTGGAGTCATCTGGAAAAGACGTTTGAGTTCCTTGAGTTACTTCTTTGAGTTCCTGCTCTGACTTACCTCAGTGATATACTGATCTAGAAGTTGTAAGATGAAATACTTTTCTCTTCAAGTTGCTGTTGATCGTCATGGTCTTTATTACAATAGCAGGAAAACAAACTAACAAAAATCATAGGAATCTCTAATCTTTGTCTAATTTCTTCAGGATCATTCTACATATAGAAATGAAATTCAGCTTCTGTTGCTAGCAGACTAGTTATGCAGAAGGTTAGCACTAAGCCAAGGCTTATGAGAAGGGAGTTTATATTTATGGAACTATGAACAGCTCATGCATTGCCATCCCAACCCTTCTTTCATGGCTCTGAAATCATTGAGATAAGGAGGTGGGTACATTGATTATATCCATAAGACTAGGTTCAGGATGGTTTATTCCCCCTTTGAAATCCTTGGTCTGTTTCTATGTGAAATCTAGAGAAATGAAATTTTTTTGTAGATTCTTTCTTCAAAGTCTTTGCTTGACAGTTGTAAAAATCTGTTATTTTCTTTGCTTAAATTTTCCAAAGTTGTAAACAACAATCAGTACACCTCACAATTCTTAAAATTATGACACCATCATTGACAGCCACAGAATAGCCCAACGCTTACACTTTTCCTAATGGTATCCTATCTTACAACAGGAAAGAGATGCAGTTACTCTGATGCCCTATCATCCCCACCCTTCAACATTGTTTTATGGCATTCTACCACTGAGACATCTGTTAAGATCTAGGTAACAGGAGATCCTAAATATATTTCCCATAGTAAGCAAAGTCAGTAAAAATCCCCATGAAGTATTATTTAGGATATAATAACAGTGGGAGACAATAACAGTAAACAGGTGAGGAGAATGCCAGTTCCCTATCATTTTAGTCACTACCAGAGCAACAGCATTTAAGTTATTCCAGAATATTCTCACTTTGGACTGGTCTAGTATAGAACTAGCAGAGGAGCATCCTCCAGTTCTCTAGTGCTTATTATATATTGCCCAGTGAATGTGAGAACCCCAGAGAAAGAGAAAAATGAGAAAATATTTCTCTGCCTGTTTCTCAAAATTAAGCGATATATCAGAGTAATATTCTTATAAGTCACTAGGTTGCTTAAGATTATATCTAGGGACTATATAAAAAACATAATTTCATTTGAAAAGTCACTGCCCCCATATGATCATGCCAAGAAAGCTGATCACCACTAGTCTAGCTTCTAGAAATAACATGTTGTGTTAAATCCATATAACTTTTCCGTTATACTAACACTACAGCTTGGTTTTATGTCTTTGAAACCTTATTCAAATACAAGCAGAATGAATGTGCTCTTTGGGTTCTGCTTTACTTCATACCATGCTTCCATTGTGAGAGCCTTTAAGCTTTGGAAACTTAGTGGTGAAATCAAAGTCAAGCTTTCCACATGCACAATGTTATTTCTCATTATTTAGTTGGAGAGTCTTCTGTCTTCTGTAGCTTTGAGGTATAGATGTACTGTGTTAGTCTTCGTCTATTCAGCATCTTGATAAATGGCAATGATGATGATAAAGTGAATGGTATTTCTCCTTATCTACTATAGGAATCTAGCACAGAACATGCCTTTCACTGATACACAATAATGTGAATTAGCTTTTAATTTTGAGCTTATTTTAATTGTTCTTGAGCCTCAAGTGATGATAAAGTATCCAAATGTCCAAACACATCATTAGTGCATAAATTATATAAGTTTTATTTTGATCTATTTGCTTTCTAACAGTAGAAAATATTTTGAATTTTTTAGTCAACACTATTAAGATAAAATTAAATGATAACAAGAGCCAATAGTGACGAGGAGCCTGGGAAAGAGGAAGTTAGTTCTTCGTATATTAGGCAAACTGATACAGAATAAAAGACCAATGACACAAATTCCTACTTTCAACTCTCCAGCTCAACATACCTTCCATTTTTTTTTATTTTGGTAATTTTTTTTCGAAACTGTGAACTGTAATAGAATTGTAGCTCTAGGCACAGTATAGGATTTTTTTCAAGACGATATTAAATTGTACAAATTTAAGTTAGGAACATTTTCGTAATGGGGATTTCTAGTTCTGTGATAAAATACCATGACCAAAAGCAACTTGAGGGAAGAAATGGGTTACTTCAGATTATATCTTTTAGTCCCTCACTGAGGAAAGTCAGGGCAAGAACTCACAATTATAAACCTGGAGGCAGAAGCTAATGCAAAAGCCATGGAAAGGTGCTGCTTACTGACTTGCCATTCATGACTTACTCAGCTTGTTTTCTTATTCATTGTAGAATCACCTTCCTAGAGGTGAAAGGATCCCTATAGGGTGGGCCTTTCCACATCAATGATTGACCAAGACAATGCCTCACAGACATGCTTGTAGGCCAAGCTTAAATTGCTAAATTAAGAGTCTTCTTTTTTTCTCCCCAGATATATCTAGATTTCTATCAAGTTCACACAAAAAAGCACAAGTATATAAAAAAAAAAACTGATTAAAAGTTTACAACAAATTATCAAACTAATACTTAAAATTATACTTTGTGAACTTTACTTTGTCTTAGTTAAAAGAATAAGTATTCTTAAAGATCAATGGGGAATTGTTTATGAGGTGTTTCTTCTTACACTTCCAAGGCAAAGAACATTGTCCTGTGTCACCCACCATGATATCCTGTCCTACACTCTTATGAACATGCATCATAAGAGCGTTTTTTGAAGTGTATGGAGGTACAATTTCCTGTGTGATAATGAAACGGCATGTTATTAGTGACTTAGGAATAGCATTCCTATCACAGGCTTTCTATGTTACTTTTTAAAGCTAAGAATGTATTAGCTTAAGCAACACATTTCATTATCATATCAGTATGCTGTGATGTGAAAATTTAATTCAACTCTTTATGTGATTAAGTAAATTCAGTGTGATGCTTTCAATAAAAAGACCTGCCCCCCATCCCCTGTCCCATAGGCTCATATATTTGAATGTTCAGTCCATAGTTGGTGGAACTATTTTGGGAAGGATTAGGAGGTATGGCCTTATTGGAGGAAGTGTGTTATGGGGGTGTGTTTTGAAGTTTGAAAAGCCTATGCTAGGTCTACTCCTCACCCTTTCTGCCTCCTGCTTGTGGATTACGTATAAGCTCTTAGCTTCTGCCCCTGCAACATGCCTGTCTGCTTGGTGCCATGTTCTCTTCCATGATGGTCATAGACTACTCCTCTGAGACTAATCCTCTAAACCATGCCCAATTAACAATGTTTTTTTAAGTTGCATTAGATATGGTTTGTCTTCCTCATTAACTAAGCAATGGGTCTCTTAGAAATTTAAAAAAAAAAGATATAACAGAGGCAGAGTATGAGCCCCCATTTTAGAGCCTATATTTTTAATTTCTATTCCACTGATTAGTACAAAGAGAAAACTTTGGCACTGACACTTAGATTTAGAGTTTCACTTATATGCTCTTCACATAGCCAACAGTCTGTTTTTGTGAATTTAGTTGAAAGGAGGAAAGAATAGTTGGCAGAGAAGGGAAGAGAGAAGAATAGTAACAGATAGGAACAGTGACAAGGGGCTGGGCCAGACTTTCAAGGAGGGGAAATGTAACTGCTTCTTTTCAAACACATTAATAACCTCAGAAAACCAAATTTCTTAAAACCAAAGAAATTAGAGCACTTCCCCTTGGAGTACTTGTATTGAGATCAAACCTCAATTTGGATTCTGTACTTTCCTCTACCTTGCCTTCTATTATCTTCTGTTTTATCCATCTGAATTTGTGGCCACATGAATTCTGACTTGTATATCTCTGTTTCTGCCTCTGCCTATGTCTCTGTCTCTATCTGTGTCTCTGTGTATCTTTATCTTAGCAAAGGGATATTGGTTTGTATTTCTTGAACATCACAGAAAGCATCACAGGGAGAAAGAATGAGTATTACTTTAGAGGAAATATTAAACAACCTTTTACATTGGATGAAGTCACTGACTCTGGCTAATTATAATTTCCCCAGATAACAAAGAGCAAATGTCTTTAAGAAGTATCTACACATTGCTTTCAATATTTATGGCAGATCTTTGTTTAATAAAGTTGATTTTCAAACTACTTATTGCTTTCAACAAATGACTATCATATCACCCATGTATCACTGTCTGGGTCAGAGGCATGGGAAGGCATATATTTTAAGATACAGATATGCATTAACTTAGCTTGAAAAAGCAGATTACATGAGAAGTCCAAGTCAAGTGATGCTGGTTGATGCATTGTTCTCATAAGGGCAAGTTAAACAAACTGGCTGAATATACACTAGGATAACACTCTTAAGTGTTATGTAACCTCAGGGTATTTGTTAACTCTAGCTATGAGGTTTGGCAAAATTTTCCAGTCTTTTAGAGTGTGAGAGGTATTTTAATAATAAGGTACAGTCATGACTAAGAAGAGAAGTAGCCCAGGTAACAAGAAGTCTCAGGCATATGTAATGCTGTATACTTGCTAGAACAGCAAGAATACTAACAAGAAGTGAAGACAAATATTAAAACATTAAAAATTAATATGTGTATTAATTTTTAAATTGAGATTAAGCAATTATAATCTTCTCAAGCAATTAGAGTGAGAATTGAACAGAATTAATAAGACTAAGTGACCAAGTCGAGGATGATCAGACAATGAACAAAATGTCAATCAAAAGAGAATAGCAATTCAGTCAACAAAGGATTCCCATCACCATCGTGCTTATCCATATATCCCAAATCTAATTTTGTCCCCGTTTCTCTCCTAATACTTTTTATTCCTTTAATTCACACAGTAAAGTCACACTATTTTAGAAACAAAAATAGTGAAGAGTTTAATTTTTTGGTCAATTCAAATTACAGTTAGCATATATAAATTCTTATTCATCAAGTCCATCAAAGTATGCATATAATAATTTTATTAATTAATAATTTATAAATAAATAGACATAAAAAGCCAATAGTTGTCACAAATATTTTCTGCTTCCAAAATCCTATGTATAATTGTTATATAAACATTTTTAGTTAACAAACACAAATTGGACACAAAATTACATGTCTCAAGGTATATGTAGAATTACATTAGGAGTGAACATGTAATTCATTTAGAAAGAGAAATCTTAGATTCAAGTCTGTATATGTATGTGGTTTCCAGTTATGTGATTGATCCAAAGCATGCACATAGCATATTTCCTCAGGTCATTAACCTCTAGAATTTGAATAAACTCCATAAAGTCCATAATGGTTTCCCAGCAAGTTTATGAGTTGAGATTTTTTAATTGGCATATTATGCTTTTTAATGCCAAATATAACATAATGCATATGTAGCAACATTTGATCTCATACTTGAGAAAAATATTTTAAGTTCACTGTATAGGAGAATTATTATACTTACCCATTAATTTTTGAATACTTACAAGTACTCTGTCAGTTAGCTAAGACCTCAGCCACAGTAGAAAGGCTCTTCTGATGGAGTATGCCAGCCATAATAATGAATGCACCAAAACCTGGCCACTAGGCCACATGAAGCTGACCATTTTTAAGGAAAAACAGTTTAAATTAAATTCAGCATACTTTTGACATTCTATATAGTAGGGCTTCTTAAAAATTTACCATTCATGACCTTTTTTTGGACAAAGAATTTTTGTGTATATATAGAGATAGAAAAAAATAAGAATACAAAGCAAATTTTACTAATAAGGATAATATAAGCATTTTAAAACAATTGCTTGATATAAAAATAGCTTTATTATTTATTAAAGCTTAAAGATTATTTGGCTGCCAATTAGATAAATACAGTTGTTTATGTTTGCATAAATAAGTCTTAGCTGAATGTTTGATTATGTAGAAACAGATTATTTTTTTAGTAGTCTTTTTTATAGAGTTGGTCAATATTTTTATTTTACTACCATGAATGCTGACTATATAAACTTACCAGAGCATGTTGAATGCCCTTTCTGAAGTTGCTGGAAATTCTGTTCTAATCCTAATTGTAATTCATTTAACATTTTAAAATTGAAGTTCAAGTAAGCAACACAATGTTCAAAATCAGATATTCTAACAAAAGAAAATACAAAAATAAATTAATTTGATTCATGTTGAGTAATGATGGTAAGAATATATTATATATTAAGCATCTTTCTTTTTACAATTAGATTTTATATGTCCATAAAAGTTGGAAAATACTGCAATATTTAGCAAAGACATTCAAATATGAGGCAAGATGGTTTTGGAATGTTTGTTGGGTGGTTCAGTAAAACAGTTGGGAAGTACAGTGAAAAAATATGCACACCACATGTGTGTGCAGAACAAGTGTGAGAGTTGAGTCATCTGGTGCAACATGGATGAGTGCTGGCAGAAACATCTTGAGTTCAATACACCATATTTCAATTGATTTTTGGCAATTTTACATTCAGAAACCTTTTTCGGCTGCCAAATAATATTTTGTGATACCTTCCATTTCTGGATTAGTTGCTTTTCCTGTTCCTAGGATCACATGACCAAAAGCAATTTAAGGGAGAAAGGGTTTATTTTGGCTCATATTCCAGGACACAGTACATCATGGTGCAGGAAGTCACGAAAGTGGTAGCATGAGACAGCTAATCATGTTCAACATACAATGAGGAGGAAGCAATTACTCAGTCCAGAATCAAGCTGAGCAAGGAATGATGCCACCAATTTAAGCCTGTTCTTCATGCCTCAATTAACTCAATATAGACTATCCTTTACACACAAGACCACTGGTTTGTATAAATGCTACTTATGTGGTATTGGAGTACATTTTGGAAGAGATTGGACAATTTCACTTGGCTTGGTATTTTTTAATAGAATTTGAAGCTATTCTTAGCAGAGGGAAAAATATGTTGGACTTGAGTGAATTTGGATTACAAAGTACTAACGGGAAAACCACCCCTCTCACCTACCTAATTTACAACTTATCGCCTCCCTCCTCTAACTTATCAAGGAAAATCCTTGAGTCTGAAAGCAGAAACAAGTGTAAAATGAAATAGCTAGTTATGTCAATTAAGAATGTTAAATAAGCCCTAGAGATTCTACATCCCAGGCACTGAATTCCATTATCTATTTACACATGATCTCTACCACACTATGGCCTTCTGCATCCCTTCTTCCACACAGTTCCCTCCCTCCACCTCTAATATCTATTTTATTTCTATTTCTAAAAATATTTAACCATCCTCCCTTGGTTCCCCTTGTAATTTTGTTTCTTTGTGGATAATAGCTGTGTAATTCTGTGTTTTAAAGGTATTATCTACTTATGAGTACATACTATGCATGTCCTTTTGGGACTGGGTTACATCACTCAGAATGACATTTTCTAGTTCCTTCTATTTGCTTGCAAAATTCATGATGTGCTTTTAATAGCTGTATAGAATTCCATTGTCTAAATGAACCACATTTTCTCTATCCATTCTTCAGTTGAGGGCGTCTGGGTTGCTTCCAGTTTCTGGCTATTACAAATAAAGCTGCTGTGAACATAGTGGAGCAAGTGTCATTGTGAGAAGGTAGAGCATCTTTTTGGTATCTAGGAAATGCTAGAGACCTGCTATAGGAAGAGGCCCCAGGTGTGTCTATGGGGACAACTCTAGCTGAGACTCCTGGCAGTAGTAGAAATGGATCCTTAAGTGGCCACTTCCTGTAGGCAGGCAAGATTCCCAATGAAGAGATAAGGACAGCAAACCACCACAAAACCTTTGACCCAAAATGTTTCCTATGCAGGGACAAAGAACAGAGACAGATTATGGGCCCAAATTGAGACCATCCCATGAGCAAGCACCAATCTCTGACAATCTATTAATGATGCTCTGTTATGGTTGCAACAGGAGCCTATCAAAAACTGACCTCTGAAAGACTCCTCAGCAACCAATGGATAGAGATGCAGAGACCAACAGCCTAATATTAGATGGAGCTCTGGGACTCTTATGGAAGAGTTTTGGGAAGCATTGAGAGACCCTAAGAAGGCAGGGACTCCACAGGAAGAGCAATATATTTAACTAACCCTCGGAAGCTCCCAGAGACTGACTCACTGACCAAAGAGTGAGCATGGCCTGGACCTAGCCTCCCTGAAATTATGTAGTAGATGTGCAGCTTGGTTTTCATGCAGGTCTTGCAACAACAGGACTGGGCACTAGCCCTAGTTTATTGCTTGTCTATGGATCCTTTTCCTCTAACTGGCTTCAGTCTGGCCTCAGTGGGAGAGGGTATGCTTAGCTCTGCTGTGACTTGATGGACTAGTAGTGTGGAGGAAGTAGGGAAGGGAAGGGGGATGGGAGAAAGTGGAGAGGATCTATGTGAGAGGGCACTGGGAGGATGTAGGGGGCTGATATTGGGATGTAAACTGAATAAATAAAATTTTTAAAAGATAAAGTAAAAAAATGTTAAACAGCATACAAGTATTCAAAGCTAATGTCATTCAACCAACATGTGCTTGTCTGTCTGTCTGCTCCTCTCTCTCTCTCTCTCTCTCTCTCTCTCTCTCTCTCTCTCTCTCTCTTTCTCTCTCTCTGTCTGTCTCTCCCTCTCTCTGTCTCTCTCTGCCTCTCTCTGTCTCTCTCTCATTCTCTCTGTGTGTATAGGTGTGTGTGTACACATGTGTGTATGTGTTTGTGTGTGTATATGTGTAATAGGTATATTATATGACAAAATTTACAATTTCATAAATCTTGTTGCCTAACAAGAATAAACAAAGTCAAATTTGGCAAATAAAACTTACATGCCGCTCTCGGATAAGTGGTTATTAGCCCAGAAATTCGGAATACACGAAGAACAACCCACAAACCACAAGAAACTCAAGACGAAGGAAGACCAAAATGTGGACATTTCATTCCTTCTTAAAAGGGGGAACAAAATACCCATGGAAGGAGTTGCAGAGACTAACTATGGAGCAGAGACTGAAGGAAGGCCAATCCAGCCTGATATAGCTGTCTCCTGAGAGGCTCTGACAGTACCTGACTAATACAGAAGTAGAAGCTCACAACCATTCATTGAACTGAGTACAAGGTTCCCAATGAAGGAGTTAGAGAAAGGACCAAAGGAGCTGAAGGTTTTGCAGCTCCTTAGGACGAACAACAATATGAACTAACTAGTACCCTCAGGGCTCCCAGGGACTCAACCACCAACCAAGGAGTACACGTGGTGGGACTGATTGCTCTGGCAGCATGTGTATAGTAGAGGATTGAAAAGTCGGTCATCAATGGAAGGAGAGGCCCTTGGCTCTGTGAAGGTTCTGTGCCCCAGTGTAGGGGAATGCCAGGGCCAACAAGTGGGAGAGGGTAGAATGGCAAGCAGGCGGAGGGAGGAGGCAACAGGGGTTTGTTCTTGTTTTTTGTTTTTGTTTTTTTGTTTTGTTTTGTTTTTTTGTTTTGAGGGGAAACTAGGAAAGGGGAAATCATATGATATGTAAATAAAGAAAATATCTAATAAAAAAGTATGTCCATTAAAAAAAAAAAAACTTATGTGCCCAATGTATGGTTTAGAAGGTGAGCAAATCTATGAAAAAAAAAAGAAAAGAAAAGAAAACGTTAGAATAGTTTAGATAAGAGAATAGAGTAAGTTTTAAGTTTTAAAATGTTAAACAAAGTAGGGGATTATTAATACAGTGATATGTTTTCTAAACTGGTAGCATGAAAATGCAGTACGATTGCACTCATCAAAAAATATATACCCACTTACCACCTCATAGTAGGAATAACAAGAAGTTCATTGACTATGGAATGGAGTAAGCCAGAGAAGTCATGAATGAGATCAAAATCAGATTCCTGCTGCAATTATCCACTTCAAAACAGTAAGAATTTGACTGCATGGTTTTACAGTACTACCATATGATCCATTTTTAGCTTTACTGTAAGGCTGATGGGGTGGGTGAAGAGCATATGGCAGAATAAGAATTTCACATTTTATAGGTGTCAGGAAGCACAAAAAACAGAAATGGGGAACCAATATCTCAACTAACCACACCTTCCCCAGGGACATCCTAATAACCTACTTCACCTACTAGACCCCATCTGGGGACTGCACCAGTAGTAATACGGCTTGGTGGGCAATAGCAGATGGCCTTTACGGAGAACATTAGATACACACTACCACAAGGAGTTATGGGGAAGCACACGAGTAGGAAACATTACATTTTCAGAGACATGTTTCACATAATGTTTTTGTAACCTGAGGGGGGAAATTATTTTTTTTAATTAGACATTTTCTTTATTTATATGTCATACAATATGTCCTTTCCCAGTTCCCCCTCCAAAAAGAAAAAGAAAAAAATTAAATAAAAAAAAAAAAGCAAAAAGAAACCCCTGTTCCCTCCCGCCTCCTCCTGCTTGCCACCCCACCCTCTACTGCTTACTGGCCGTGGCATTCCCCTACATGGGGGCATAGAACATTCTAAACCACCAACCAAAGAGTACACATGGTGGGACTAATGGCTCTAGCAGCATATGTATAGTAGAGAATGACCAAGTTGGTCATCAATGGGAGGAGAGGGAGAAAGTTCTATGTACTACTACTGTAAAGGAAAACATAGAGCCAGACTGAAGTGACCTCAATGTAAGGAACAATAAGAAGCACCCTTACTTCATAGTCTGTCCTCTCTTTTATCTTTTAGCAAGATTCCAGTAGAGTGCATCTCACTAGAATGCAAAAATCAAAACAATTTGCTGTTACTCCACTCAAGTTTCCCTCAAAGTGCTAAATGAAAGGACAGATTAGGATAGGAACAATAAGTGGATTGTTGTTGGCAGCCATATTTTAGAAGATAGTGGTGAGTGTACAAAGAAAAAGAGTGAAATATTGTACCATGCTCTGAGCACATATGAGCATGTACCAAGCTCAGCACAAATAGTATAACCACAGAAACTTAGCAATAAAAAAATGTATAAATGTTGAGTTTATTAAAGATCTCAAAAAAGCATTTCACTTAGAATTTTAAGCACAAGTCTAGATTATATCAAATTTAAAAGTGAAAGTGAAAATATTAGGGAAAAGTGGATGTAAAAAATGAGTATAGATGCAAACCACAGGAAAAAAATTGAAGACCTGTATAATAAGCTTACTAAGTAGTTACACTGTCATATAAATGCAGTCCTGTATTATAAAATCTATTTCTCCTGGCAACTGACACCTCTGCAATATAAAAGACAGTGACATCATTCTTCTCTATTTTACCCTAGTGGATGTCCCAACTATGTGGTTTGCCAAGGCTTCAATTTGAGAATGCTTCCAACATATACAAAACAAAGATAAGAACTGTGGCCACATACTTCTGTCTTTATGTATCTCATAGATTTTAACCTCAGCTTTTTGCTAGTACAAGATTAAATCAACATAAGCATACTTGAACTGCACATTCTTGTTTATACTTGAGTCAGAAAGTATAATGTACATTCAGATCAACTTCTTATAAGGATTACCAACCTGTTGTTATAACACAAAGTCAAGGTGATATAAACTTTGTTAAGTTAGTAGAAGTAGAAATTTAAAAGATAAAAATGCAGAGATAACCAATATAATATAGCAAAATTATTGTATATAGAGGATAAAAGATGCAAAGCCAACATTTCTCTCTCCTACTTTTCTCACAAAAATAAAAGATAGAAAGAAATAAAGAAAAGAGAAGAGGAGAAAAGAAAAGAAAAGAAAAGAAAGGAAAAGAAAGGAAAAGAAAAGTGCAATTTCATAGACAGAATCCTAGAATTTTTTTAAAAGTGTTATGAGGTCTACTAGATAAAGAATCTAAGAATATTTGTGTTTGAATGCCAAATCTTCATTGTGTACAGTGATTAAATTGTGAAGGCCTAAGATAGATGTTTCCTTTCATAATGCCTGATAAGAGAACTTTCATATCATATTGGCATGAGGAAAGGTCCTGAAATGACATAGTGAGTTGAATGGGTGGGATAATCGTTGTAGAGAAGAGAAATTCATATCTTGAAGCTGTACTCATGTCATTGTTCCTAAGAATATGAATAATACTTCGCAGGCAAACTTTACTATTTTCCATCAGTGGCTTTTGATTCTAAATATTATTCCTTCCACTTCAAACTTTGAGTTCATTATAAGTATGACATTTCTATAGCTTCATGTAGTCAAATATTTAACGATGTCAACAGCCCATGGCTGAAAATATACTATGATATATACCATTCTATTTTGAACAGCTCAAGGCTAATACTATAGAAAACACAAATGCAGATGAAACTGATTTTTTTTTTCAGAATGATACATCTAGTCATGGAAAATTAAAGAAATCAGTCAGGCTCACCCAGTAAGTCTAACAAACCCTTCTTGCTACACAAACTCCCCAACCTACCAGATCAAGCCTGGGTCGCAAATCCAGTGCCTTGATCCAGGCTGTGTTTCAACTAACCTCTAGGCTTCCACCAGCAAATTCTATGCCTGTCCCTAACCCACACTGCTATATTTAGCATCTCCTCAGCCAGATTTACTCCCATACTCAAGACTTGGACCTGGATGCATATCCCCACAGCCCATATGTCTACCTGCCTTCATTCCACCTAAAACATTTCCATTCTCTATGTCTAACCAACTGACACATTTTCACCTGTATCTCAACCTGATTTGATCATATCAGATTCAGAACTAATAAAAGAAGCCCATATGGTCAGATACTACAACAAAAATGCCAACACTATAAAAGGTAAAATCAATATATACCCTCCACAACCCACCATTCCTATAGAAATCATTGTATATTTGAATAACCTATATAAACTTCAGGACACAGAACTAAAAGGAACAATCATAAATGTAATAAAAGAGTTTAAAACTTTAAAGAAAATATGAAGAAATCACTCAGGAAAATGAAGGAGAATACATGTCTAAGTCATACCTATCCCTGAAAGCCCCATAAACATAAGGTTGATGAAAATGACAGACAAGACTTAAGAATGTTATTTAATATGGAAAGGGAAACATCAAAAAGATCTATAGTTGAAATAAAGATAAAATGTAAACCACCCAATAATTCAACTAGAAAATTCAAAGGAAAGCCTTACAAGTAGGATACATAGAGTAGAGGTTCTCAAACAAAAAACAAGGAATATAAAAAATTAAAACACAGGAATGGAACATGCAGGAAATGTGAAAAATGGTAATAGAATCCAAAATTTGAGTTATGAGCATAGATTAGGTAGAAGAATCCTAGGTCAATGGCATAAAAAACATCTCCCACAAGATCGTAGAAGAAAATGTATCCAAACTAAGGAAGAGATACCCATACAGAAACAAGAAGCAAGCACACAGAACACCAAATGGATAAGACCAGAATAGCAAAATTCCAATGGCAGATAATAATTAAAATACTAAGTATTCAGGACAAAGAAAGTACACTCAAAGTTGCCAAACAAACAAACATAACTTATGAAATTAACAGCTAGTATCTCAGAAGAAAATTTGAAAGCTTGGAGCAAAGCATTCTAAGTCCCAAAAGACTATGATTGCCAATCTAGAGTAATATATCAAGTGAAGCTATCTGTCATGGTTGAAGGGAAAAGAAAAAGCTGTCCATTATGAAAACAGCCTAAGAAAATTAGGTTTAACAAACCAAGTCTAAAGAAAATACATAAGGCAATATTTTGAGCTGAAAAGTGGAATGTGGATAGCCATGATTAATAAAACACAAAGTACCATCAAGAATACAAACAACACTAAAAATATCATCAGTATTACGTCTGTAGTTAATATATACATTAACATTAACATATTAACTTTATAATGAATGGCCTTAATTCTTCAATCAAAAGACAAAGACTGA
This sequence comes from Montemys delectorum, assembly GCA_019843815.1. Taxonomy (NCBI): domain Eukaryota; kingdom Metazoa; phylum Chordata; class Mammalia; order Rodentia; family Muridae; genus Montemys; species Montemys delectorum. The sequence continues at coordinate 22,141 of JADRCD010209564.1, read as the reverse complement.
CTTTCTGAATTGTGTGAATTGTGAAACAAAATACATCTATCTTCTGTTATAAAAAAATACAAATCAAACAAAAGCCACAACCACCAACACAAAACAATCAGAAACCCACATTTCAGGCTAATAACAGGTATTAATTTAGAGTAAAAGGTTAGAAAAACATGAAAGAAATATGAAATTTACAGGAACTAAAAGAATATAATAATAGTAGAGGATTGCAAATTCGATCATCAATAGGAGGAAAGGTCCTCGGCCTTGTGAAGGTTCTGTGCCCCAGTGTAGGGGAATGACAGGGCCAATAAGTGGGAGAGGGTGGGGTGGCAGGCATGGGGAGGGGGGAGGCAAAAGGAGTTTGTTCTTGTTGTTTTTGTTTGTTTGTTTGTTTTTTGGAGGGGAACCTGGGAAAGGGAAAATTTACATGTAAATAAAGAAAATATCTAATAAAAAAAGAATATAAAACATTTAGTACAAATTGAAAAACATCTAAGAATGGAATTTAAAGCTTTAAATGTCTACAGTTTAAAAAATCCAAAAGAACAAAATATATGACAATGATGAAATTCTAGAGTTTGGCAAAAATACAATTTATATGAGACATTAATGAAATAGAAACAAAGAAAATAATACAAAGAATCAATGAAGCTAAGGATTACTTTTTTAAAAAAGAAGATTACTGCTAGGTCTGAGTTCAGTCAGAGAAGATGCACCTAACCCTCAAGAGACAGAAGGCCCCAGGGGGTGGGCACTGAGAACATCATCATGGTGACAGGGCAGGTAGTGGAGGAGGAGGAGGAGGTATGAGATATGGAACAGTCAGAGGGTGGACCAAGAGAAGGAAAAATCTGGAGTGTAAAAAATTAAATAAAATTTAAAAAGATATATTAACGAGATTGACCAACCTTTGGTTTCTAAGAAAAAAGGATCTAATTAAAAGAATCATAAATGAGTAGGAAAATATTATGATAGATACCAACAAAATCATAATAGTATTAGGAAACACTTTATAAACTTGTACTTTTTAAATGGAAAATATACAAGAAATGAATTTGTTTCTAGGTTCACCCAAAACACCAGATTTAAAACAAGAAATCAATAACCTAAACAGAATTATAACAAAAGAGGACATTGACACAGTAATAAAATTCTTTTCAACTAGAGCAAGATGTATTAATAGAATTATATTAGGCTTTCACAAACAAAGTACATCTTGTTTTTCTTAATCTATTCAACTACATGAACAATAACTAAAAAACAAACAACAAAAAAAACCTCAAAACAAATAACTCAGAAAGGATATTCCCAATTTCCTTCTCTGAAGACAGTATCACTCTAAAGCCAACAGAAGAAAGAAACTATAAGCAAATATATCTGATGGACATATATCCAAAGATTTTGATTTTCAATAAATTCATTAAAAATAGAATATAGTCATACATAAAAAAGATTAGCCTTCATAACCAAGTTGACTTCATTCTTGAAATACAGTATGGTTCAACATACTCACATCAATAAATGTAATAAACCACATAAATGGACTTACTTACAAAGACTACATGATCATATCAATAAATGCAGAAAACCCATTCATAAAATTCAACATGCCTTCCATGATAAAATCCTAGAGAATTTAAGGCTAGAAGAAACATATCATAACATAAACTATATATATGTAAAACCCACAGCCAACATTACAGTAAATGGAGAAGGTCTTGATTCAATCCCACTGAAGCCACAAATGAGACAAGGAAATCCACTCTCTCAATTCTTTTTCAACATTGTTATTGAAACATGAGTTAGAGCACAAAGAGAAGATGATATAATGAATAGAAATATGAAAAAGTTAAACTATCTACATTTATAGATCATGTGATATTTTATACATTAGAGATCAAACTTTCTATCAAAAATTTCCTAAAAATAATTTTAAAAATCTTAGCAATGTTATAGGATACAATATCAACTTAAACAAATCAAAGGTTTTCTTTACAAACAGAGACAGAGAGATCGCAAACACACTCACATTCCCAATATCCTCAAAGGAAATAGAATATCTATGAACAAACCTAACCAAATGAAAGACTTCTACAATTAAACTTTAAATAATTAAAAAGATCTAGGAACATATTAGAAAACTGAAAGACATCCCATATTCATATATTGGTAAAATTAATATTGTGAATATTTCCACTTTCCCAAAAGCTATTTAAAGATTCAATTCAATCATAATTAAAATCCTTATTTCATTTTTCATGCAAATAGCAATACTATCCTAAAATGTATATAGATCCACAGAAGTCCCTTGATAGCCACAAAACAATTCTGAGCAAAAGAATAATTCTGAAGTGATTATCATCCATACCTCAAGACATGTTAAACATCCATAGTAATAAAAACATTTGGTACTGGGACAAAAGTAGATGTGTAAACCAATGGAACAAAATTGAAGACTCAAACATGAATATACATAACATGCTATTTACAATTTGATAAAGATGCCAAAAACATGCTATTAAAAAGAAAGCATCTTTAACAAATGGTACTGAAAAAAATTCAGTGTTCATGGGAAAAAGAATGAAATTAGGTCAATATATATCATGCTTTACAAAAACTAACTTCAGATGAATCAAAGATGTAAATGTGGGTTCTAAAACACTGACAGTATGATGATAGTATGATCTAGATGCTAGAAATGTCTTATGGAATAAGACCTCACTTACACCCAAATTAAGCATAACAATTAAACAAGTGAACCTAAACTAAAACAATTAAACTTCATGAAACTAAAAAAAATAGAACTAAAAAGCTTCTGTACATCTAAAGAGATAGTTAATTGAATGAAAACCAAGCTGCCAAATAGGAGAGAATATTTGGCCTCTATACATCCAATAAAAGATTGACATCCAGAATATATAAAGAACACAGAAAATAAAAGAGGCAAAAGAGCAAACTATCCATTTAGAAACTGGGACTGGTACCTAATCATAGCGTTATCAAAGGAGAAAAATGCATAAAAATACCTCAAAAATATTCATCATTTCTAATGATTAGGAAAATGCAAATCAAAGCAACATCGATATTTTATTTTACTCCAGTCAGAAATGCAATGATCAATAAAACAACCAACAACAGACATTGAGGGCATGAGAGGAAAAGGCAATATCATTCACTGTTAGTGAGATTACAAATCTGTTTAGCTACTTTGGAATTCATCTTAAGAATCTAAAAATCTATTATGTGGCCCATTCTTTGATATATGCCCAAAGGACTTGACATCCGATTTCATATGAGCTCAGCTATCTTCATTGCTGCTCGATTCTCAGTAGAGAAGAAATGGAAACAAACTAAATGTCTTTCATTGCTGGTGGGATTGCAAGCTGGTACAACCACTCTGGAAATTAGTTTAGCAGTTCCTCAGGAACTGGACATAGTACTACCAGAGGACCCAGCTATACCACTCCTGGGCATATACCCAGAAGATGCTCCAACATGTAATAAGGACACATACTCCACTATGTTCATAGCAGCCTTATTTATAATAGCCAGAAGCTGGAAACAACCCAGATGTCCTTCAACAGAGGAATGGATACAGAAAATGTGGTACATCTACACAATGAAGTATTAAACAGCTATTAAAACAATGAATCTATGAAATTCTTAGGGAAATGGATGGATCAGGAGAATATCGTCCTGAGTGAGGTAACCCAACCACAAAAGAACACATATGCACTCACTGATAAGTGGATATTAGCCCAGAAGCTCAGAATATCCAAGATACAATCCACAAACCACAAGAAACTCAAGAAGAAGGAAGACCAAAGTCTGGATACTTCATTCCTTCTAAGAAGGGGGATCAAAATACGCATGGAAGGAGATGCAGAGACAAACTATGGAGCAGAGACTGAAGGAAGGACAATCCAAAGACTGTTCCAACTGGGAATCTTTCCCATGTTCAATCACCAAACCCAGACACTATTGTGGATGCAGCAAGTGCTGGCTGACAGGAGCCTGATATAGCTGTCTCCTGAGAGGCTCTGCCCGACAAATAGAGAAGTAGAGGCTCACAGCCATCCACTGGACTGAGCACAGGGTTCCAATGAATGAGCTAGAGAAAGGATCCAAGGAGTTGAAGGGGTTTGCAGCCCATTAGGAGAAACAACATTATGAACTACTAATACCCTAAGAGCTCCCAGCGACTAAACCACCAACCAAAGAGTATACGTTGGGGGACTCATGACCCCAGCTGCATATGTAGCAGAGCATGGCCTTGTTGTTCATCAATGGGAAGAAAGACTCTTGGTCCTATGAAGGCTCTATGTCCTAATGTAGGGGAGTACCAAGGCCAGGAAGGGGGAGAGTGTGGGTTAGTGAGCAGGGGGAAGGGGGAGGGAATAGGGTGTTTTTTTTTTTCTGGAGGGGAAACTGGGAAAGGGGATATCATTTGAAATGTAAATAAAGAAAATATATAATAAAAATAAATTTAAAAAAGAAAGAAAATGAAGATGTAGTGCATATACTAATACTCTGGTTTAAAGAACAATGAAATTTGGAAGCAAATGCATAGAACTAGAAAAGACCATGTTGAATGAGGTAACTTAGACCCACAGACAAACGTAAAGTGTTCTTTCTCATTTGAGGCTTTAGATCCAAATCAGTAGTCCTTACACCTTATCAACTGCCATTCTCATTGCAACATACAGAGGAAATGAAAGATAACTACAACCAATCAAAATGCAGAGTTGTGGGTCCTTGTCTTAATGGATTTGTCCATAGTATGAATCCTGATCAGCCATCATTGCAGAGAAGGGGTTGAAAAGACTCTAAAAGTGAAAGGAAAGGGGAATTTGATGTGACTGTGTATCCTAGAAATGTCAAAAGCTATACCTAGCCCAGAGAATCTCAACCTAAACATAAGCCAAACACAGGCAATAGACATGCCTCAAGTTAGCTTGGGACAGGAAAAGTCCATGAGGCTTCTAGGCTAAACTATGGAAAAGTCCAAAATTCCTTCTAGGCAAGGAATTATGAGAATGGGAAAAATAGTTCCCCAACCAAGGGAAGAGCCTACGAACCAGTTTTCAAATAGCAAATAGTCATCCCTAAAAAGTATACATGCAAGTATCAATGTACAGTTTTACATATTGATGAGCTTATACTTCTATACTCAGACATATACAATTAATGAACAAAAGGACCAAAAGTGTTAAAGAGGGTAAGGAAGGCTTGGAGAGATAAAAAGGATGCAGGAAACTTTTGTAAATATGTTGTATTTTAGATGATAAATTAAATGATAAACAAAAGATACAAATAAAGAAATTAGTGATTCTTCTTTGTAAACTATCCCCTGACAATCATTATGTGGATTTTTTGATTTAAAAGTCCAACCAAATTTTGTGAAAGATCAAATGTATCACAGACCTCTCATTATGTCTACTTTCACCAAGCAAGCTTGGTAATTGTTAATTTGACCAAATATGGTTGGCAATTAAAAGCAACAGCCTTCTGCTGGAGAGCAGGGAGGGTAATGTGGAGTTTGGAAAACATACACAGTAATATTTCCATAGCATTCAATATGTGAAACTCCACAGACCCACAAGTCTATCAGCTGAATCAGAAGATTTACTAAGACTGAAGATGTTTACTTAGACTTAAGTTAGCAAATGATCTCTCAACCATGAACAAAAGAGTCAATGTTGATAAAAAACAAACAAACAAACAAACAAAAACTACACAAAACCAACCTTGATAATAGATGCTTAAAAAGTAGCACAAGATGGAGAATGAAGTTACTTACCTAGAACATAGAAAATCCTTTGTTTGAACTCTATACCTACACAAACAATTTAGAGCAAAATGTAGTGTTGAAAATGCCATCCCAGGTGACATGTCTTTAATCCCAACACTAGGCAGGCAAAGAAAGAGCAAAGTTGCTAATTTGAAGCCAATTTGACCTACACAGAGATACCCACACCACTCAGGGATACATAGTGAGACCCTGTTTTAAAATATAAATAATAATACTGGCTTGGCAAGATGTTTTAGAAAAGAAAGTTGCTTTCTGCTCTGCCTGGCAACCTAAGATTTCCAGTACTTATGTTGGTGAAAAAGAAAACCAACTCTTTTATATTGTCCTCTGGCCTCTATACATGTGTCATGGTGTAGTCATGCTTGTGTGTATGTGAATATAGCATGCATACACAAACACACACAGACACATACACACGCACACACACACACACACACACACAGAAACACACATACACTTTCTTAAAGTTCTAATTAAAAATAGTACAGAGACAGTGGTAGCCACATATTGGGAAGGGGACAGTATACATTAAGTACAGTCAACTTACTAAAATACCACAAAATTAGATTGCTATATTATGTAAAATATCTGCTTTTCAACAAAACCTTAGGGGTTATGTGAAGTGTATTAATCAGGATTTTACAGAGGAACACAATCAATAGGATCCATTTTCTTTTTGTTTTATGTATATGAGTCCTTTTTTGGGATATATGGCTGTACACTCCTGTTTTCCTGGTGCCACCAGAGACTAAAGAATGAGTCAAATCTCTTCATACTAAAGATATGGACAGTTGAGAGCCACTATTTGGGTGAGGAGAAGAGAACACTATACCTATAAGAGAAGTAAGCACTCTTAACCATGGTGCCATTTCTCGAGTCCCATGAATTAAACATAGGAAGAATGACTACAAATAAAGAAATGACTTGTGCTAGATGGAATCTTCACGTGTATAAAATTCACTGAGTTAGTCCACCATACAAGTGGCACAGGGATGGATTTTAGATCATATCTGTAGCCAGTCTATTGCTAGAACTCCCCGTGTATCATGGTGATCAGTCTTTTCTGTTGAAGCCTTCAACTGATTACGTAAGGCGTATGTACAATAAAGATGGGAATTTGTCTTACTCAAAATCTACTGATTTAAATCTTATTTTTAAATGCCTTTCTAGGAACATGAATACTAATGTATGACCAAATGTATAGGATCTGTGACTCAACAGGTTCATGTGTTCTATCAACTATGTTACAAGGTAACTTTTTTGTATAGACTATACCTACAAAATAAGAAAGAAATCAACATTAATTCTTTCACAGTTGCTTGAAAATTATATTGACCACTAAACTTTTATAGAAGTCCCTCTACACATAGCCAGGAAATCAAAGGAAAGCACCGAAGGAATCATTTAACAAATGAAGAATCTCAGAAAGGTGAATTTGGGGAAAGATGGCTATTCTGGAACTGAAAAACACAGCTACTAAAATCATGACAGTAAATTCTGAGGGGGAAGCAGAAAAAAATGAACAGTAAACTAGATAACAGATCTATTGGAGTTTCAATACTATTACAGAGAGGTATCTGACACATTAACATAAGCGAAGCTACATAGACCTACATATATAGGAATATATAGTAGAGAAACAATGAGCAAGATGTTTAACATATTAAGAAAATACCAGTCTCATAAATTACTTTTCAAATTATAGATTCAGGTAGTTCAACAAGCCCAAACTGATAGAGTTTTACCTAAGCACTTCTAGCTGAAGTCTTGTAAGCAAATCAAAAGCAACTCTTGACATTCTCAAGAACCACAAGAGAAAATGAATAATCATGAACAGGAAACAGCAGCATCTTGAACTGTTTCTTTCCTACTTAAAAGTAATGGAAGATTAAACAGGGCTGAGGGAAAACAAATGCATAAGTTATGAATCTTATGACATCCAAGTATTCAGAGCTGAGGGAGATCTTTTTGTGATTGTTGTTGTTTGTTTTATTGTTCCTTTTATTTGTTTTCATTGTTGTTTGTTTGTTTATTTTTTATTTTTATTTTTCAGACAGGATTTCTCTGTGTAACATTGGCCGTCCTGGAACTCACTCTCTAAACCAGATTCACCTCAAACTTAGAGATCCCACTGCCTCTGCCTCCATACTCCTGCTATTAAAGTCACAGACTTTCACTGCCAGGAAAGGAAAATCATAGGTAGACCCCCCTGGGCTACATAGTAAGACCTTGACTAATTATACATTCATATATATGTGGTTGCACTTTAAGCAATAGTGTTCTGTAAAAATATGATAAAAATCTATACTGAGGTATGGAGGGTAACACATTCTGGGAGAATCAATCATAAGAAACATTTCCAGGATGAAAATTAAGTAATATACGCCCCCCCACACACACACATAACCTTTTTCTTCTCTCCTTTGGCAGTAGGTATGTAAAAATAAAATGAATAAAAGACATTTTTGAGGATAGACAAGTGCTCTAACATTGAGGTATATTTCTGCCATTTTAATTTTTTTTTCTAAGTGTCTAGGTTAGCTTTAAACCCCTTCTGTATATACTTACCTGGTCTTTATCTTGTGGTCTCTCTGACTTACTGAAAGCTGGGATCACAGGCCGCTATCTCTAGCTTATAACTTCATATTCTTGTGGAAAATATTCATATAGACTAATACAAAGATGGAAGAAATAAATGTATATTAGGGGCAAATTACAGTCTTTACCTACCTGTAAAGAGTTTTAGCATGAGATAGATTTTGATAATTTAATGCATGCATTCTAGTCTTCAGAGTACTTGCAGGGCTTATGAAAATATACTCTTGGAAAATACCAAAAGAGGAGCTAAATAATATACTTAAAATTTTTATACACAAAAGAGATGTAAGGAACTAAATGTAAAACTTAGTACGTATAGGTAAGATTACACTTACCTGCAAGTATAAGAACAGATTTTATATATGGTTGTTAGGGATTCAGCTGATTTAATAAATTAATGGTTGTTTACCTACATTAACCATGACCTCAATATCACTGGGTAGTTAGCCAGGTATCCAGAATAAAGTTAGTAATATCAAAAGCTATCTCCACAAAATAGCACCAACATGACTATTTAAACTTGATCTGAACAAGAATGACACCATAAACATGCCGTACTGTGCTGGGAAAGGCTCAAATGAGGCCTAAGTCCTATACACCCTTTACAAAACTGAAGAAAGCAGGAATTGAGAGAGGCAGTTATTCCCAGGGAAGAGAATACCAATTGCTTATCCACTGCCAAATGATCAGCCCTGAGAACATACATTATATGGATTCAGTAGGATATATTTCCCATTTTGATGAATAATTTTTAACTGCAATTAAAGAGCGGTTAGTTTCAGTCAATGTATGCATGCCACTACTGCATCTGTAGGCCTATCCACGCCATGTTGTTTGCTGAAAGGGTTCATTGAAGTCATAGCTTGGCATGACTGTTTCCTCCCACATTTGGAAACTTGCATGGAACTTTTTGTTATTATTAAAGGTGGACATCAAGGAGGGGCATTCAGAACAGTTCCAGCTCAGTTATCTTTGGATCTTGTTTCTGGAGTGCATTATGTCATCAACAATAAGGACTTAACATTCAACTGAGTATGGAATGACTGTACGAACTAGAGGACCAAGGAGTATGTTTTAAAATTGTGTCTCCTAGTAGTATCAAGAGCTATGTCCACAAAGTATTAGCAACATGACTGACCAAAGTAATGTGTAAGAATCACCCAGGTAATACCGGTTTTGAAGGTATGAAGGGGTCATGAAGAGCAGCTGAGCCTCGCAACAGTGAGAGACCACAAAACTTCCATTAGTAAAGGTCCAGCCTCAGTGGCAGTTGACAGCACATGACTGAAGGGATCATGCAAAGTAGTTGAGATTTGGAACCATGAAGAGACCCTATGAAAGGCTATTGCTGAAGCCTAGTAGCAGCAGAAGACCCCAGTGTATTGAAGATGCCAGTACCATGGGATGATCATCAAAAATAGCAGCAGCAATGGAGTGAAGTCAACAAGAGTCTACAGTGTTACAGACGGCAGAGCTGGAGGTGTGATCTAAGCCCTTTCAGGAGCCCAGGTGATCATGTCATTGAATTCCAGACACTGGAACAACAACCTGTAATGTCAAAGTTGGCTTGTAGTCCCCAAGATGTTTGAGATGCTAGAGAGCCTTGGGATATATGCTGAGCAAAACTTCTAATAGGGAGTAGAACTTGCCCAAGAGAAAGAAGTTTGTTATAGTCAATAAAGTTGAAAATGGAGTTGGAGATCTGAAGACTGCTTTGAAATCAGACATGGGTGCAGAGTTTGAGGTTTGCCTAGCTGGTTTCCTGTCTTGCCTTGTGGATTACAGTTAAGTGACTGAATGAATCTCAGAAGAGACTTTGGACTTTGAACTGTTAACACTGTTGAGATTTCTATAGGCTATGGGCACTTTGGAAGTTGGATTAAATATACTTTTTTATTATACTATGGCTAGGTATGACTCGAACTGTCTCATGTGTTTGAAGAAACCTATGAGGGCCAGGGAGTAGAATGTGATGGTTTGAATATGCTTGGCCCAGGGAGTGGCACTATTAGGAGATGTGGCCTTTTGGAGTAGGAGTGTCATTGTGGGTATGGGTTTTAAGACCCTCATCCTACCTGCCTTGAAGCCAGTTGTCTTTTAGCAGCCTTCAGATAAAAATGTAGAACTCTCAGCTCCTCTGGCATCATGCCTGCCTGGATGCAGCCATACTCCTACAGTGATGATAAAGGATTGAACCTCTGAACTGGTAAGCCCGCTCCAATTATACATTGTCTTTATTAGAGTTGCCATGGTCATGGTGTCTGTTCACAGCCCTAAAACCCTAAGTAAGACACAGGAGGCAAGGGGAGGAGGAAGAGGAGGAGGAGGAAGGATGAGAGAAGGGTGAAGAAGTAGAAGAGGGTGAGGAAGGAGAGGAAGAATGATTCCAGATAATGTTCTGCTATATTTAGAGACCTGTGACTAATCTAGTTGTCATCAGAGAGGTTACCTACAACAGAGACCAACAGTCAAAACATTAGGAAATGAAGGAATTCTCAATCAGTCCCTTTCCATTGGAGCTCATGGAACACACTGGAAGAGGGTGAAGGAGGAATTGGAGGTGGGGGGCAAAGTGGTTGGGGATATAAGGAGAGCAAGGCCTGTGAAATCAACCAAGCACAAGAGCTCACTGGAACTGAAGAAGCTATCATGGAGCCTGCATGGGTTTCTGGTAGGTCCTCTGTGTTTATGTTATGGTTGATGTTTTGATGTTTTTGTAGGGTTTCTGGCAGTGGGAGTTGAGGTATCTCTGGGCCTTTTGCCTACTCTTGGGACCCATTTCCTCCTTTCCTAGGTTGCCTTGCCCAGCCTTGATGTCAGGGTCTGTGACTGTGTCTGGTATTACTGTATCTTGTGCTGTGTTAGGTTGATATCCTTGGAGTGCAAGCATTTTTTTTTCTGGAAGAGAGTTGATGGGAGTGAGTCTGGGGTAAAAGGAAGATGAGGCAAAGAGGAGGGAAGGGAGGAAGGTGTTAGGATGTACTGTATCCAAAAAGAATAAATAAAAATTTAAAAATGAAACTGAGTAATTAGCAATTGTACTGTCTAGTGTAAATGGTTCTAGATATTACTTAATCTCATATATAAAGAGATAATATTACTCTTACGCAATATTTCAGAAAATACATCTTCCAACCACTCTTTCATGTAGCCAGACAAAAACACTGTTTTTGTTAGGGATTTTATTGCTGCAACAACAATGACCAAAGCAACTTGGGGAGAAAAGAGTTTATTTTGCCTATACTTCCATACCACTATTCAACATGGAAGAAAATCAGGACAGCAATTCAAATAAGAAGGAACAGATGCAGAAGCCATGGAGCTGCTTACTGCCTTACTCGCCACAGCCTTCTCAGCATGCATTCTTACAGAACCCAAAACTACTAGCCCAAGGATATAGGCCCTACAGTGGGCAGGGCCCTTGTGGTAGTTTGAATATTCCTGACCCAGGGAGTGGCACTGCTAGATAGTGTGGCCTTGGAGGAACTGGGTCACAGTGGAGGTGGACTTTGAGACCCTCCTTCCAGCCGCTTGTGCACAGTCTGCTATTTGCTTCCTTTACATGAAGATCTAGAACTTTCAGCTCCTCCAGAGCTATCCCTGCCAGGACAGTGCTGTGCTTCCTGCCATGATGATAATAGACTGAAACTCTGAACCTTAAGTCAGCCCCAATTAAACATTGTCCATTATAACTGTTGTCTTGCCCTAACTAAGCCAGCCACCATCTATCAATCACTAATTAAAAAAAATCCCCTAGAGCTAGGTCTTATGTAAGTATTTCCTTACCTGAGGTGTCCTCCTTCCTGATAACTCTAGCTGTGTCAACTTGACATAAAACCATCTAGCATGTACAATATGAGAAAAGTATAGTCCAGAGTTTTTGTGACTACAGATGAAAGAATTATTTTAAAAAATAACAAACCTATTTCAGCAGACAATGAAGGGGCTACATACATCTATCCTAGGGTTACAGAGGGGGTCCAATCCAATCAGTACAATGGATCATATTGATAAGTAAAATTTATTTGACATTATAATCAAAGATGCTGAGAAATCTCAGAAAATGGTATCCTCAATCTGATGAAGGACATTTATATAGACTGTCACTATTATTGTAATTAAATCATGAAAAACTGAATACTACACATGTAAGATTACAAATGGACAAACTGTTGCTACAAGAAGTACATAAGTTCACTGTAAGATCTGGCTCCAAGCAAGATAATCAAACAAGAAAACTGAAGTTTAAGTTTGAAAAAAAAGTTAAAAAGAATCAATTCATCGTCAAAATAATCCTATACATAGTAAGTTTTTCAAAAGTTGCTATAAACGTGTTTGAACTAATAAATGAGTTTTACATTTTAATTGTATGTGTGAGTGCATGTGTTTGCAGGCAGGGGTGCATGCATGCAGGAACCTCTGCCTCAGGTGACTTGGGTTGTTTGTTTGTTTGCTCATTTGAAACAGCATCTCACACTATTCCTTGAGCTTGCCGATTAATACAAAATGGCTGGCCAGTCAATCCTAGTGAGTTAGGTTTCCCCACCTTCATAGTGTTAACCTTGCCAGCATGAAGAACTATGCTGAGTTTCTTTTGTTTGTTTCTTTAATCTGATGGTGTTTTTGTTTGTTTGGTTGATATTTTTTTTACATGAGTTCTGGGTATCAAATTCAGGTCTCATTATACATATAGAATTGCATACATACATAAAGGTATCCTTTATGTCAATAGAATGATTTTGCTTTTGAATAAATGCTTTTTATTCTGGCTAGACAAGTACTTTACTAATAGTTATCTCTCTAGTCCCCATGAATAAATTTAAAAATTCATATGAAGGAGTGTTCCTCTTTCTCTACAACCTCTCTAGCATCTGCTGTCACCTGAGTTTTTTATCCTAGCCATTCTGACTGGTGTGAGGTATATAATCTCAAGGTTGTTTTGATTTGCATTTCCCAGATAACTAAGGAAGTTGAACATTTCTTTAGGTGCTTCTCAGCCATTTGGTAAACCACCAACCAAAGTGTACACATAGTGGGACTAATGGCACTAGCAGCATATGTATAGTAGAGGATGGCCAAGTCAGTCATCAATGGGAGGAGAGGCCCTTGGCCCTGTGAAGGTTCTATGCCCCAGTGTAGGGGAATGCCAGGGCCAGTAAGCAGGAAAGGGTAGGGTAGTGAGCTGGGGGAGCGGGGAGGGAACAGGGGTTTGTTCTTGTTGTTTTTGTTTTTTGTTTTTTTTTGGAGGGGAAACTGGGAAAGCAGATATTGTATGGCATGTTAATAAAGAAAATATGCAATAAAAAGTTCATATGATACAAGATTAGTGTTAAAACCACTTCTACTTCTATTAGCAATGTATAGTCTGAGTATCAAACAGAGAAAAGTATTTGCAATACTGCAGGAATAACAAAGGAAATAGAAGACACGAGTACTGACAGTCTACAAAATGATACAGAGATGGGGCAGAGCACCTGTATAGATAATGCAAGGGCCTAGTCATGATCCAAAATATTACAAAACAAGAAAAATAGCTGAGAAGGCTTAATATCCAGGATGTTATTCTGTCTCAGTCCACTGATTCACTTTTGTAACTCTCCCCAGGACTGCACTCTCTTTGCATCCTAAGTGCAGCACAGCAGATTTACTAAAAGCCTGCTCACTACCTAGTTAGTCTCTCCCAATATATCTTCTGTCAAAAGCAAAAAGAAAATAACAAAACAAGAATAGTAAAACATAGAGACGAAGAGGGATACATACAGTGATAATTGTATATGGATAGCAATTCACCAGAGATTTCACCATAGATTGAACACAGCCAACTTAGAGCAGCCAGAGCAATTCAGGGAAAATAGCAAGGGAAAAAAACAACCTTCGACTTCAGAATACACAGGAAAGCATCAGCAATCAAACTACTGTAGTATTGCATAAGGTAAACCTTCACATTTATGGTTAGTTTTTCTGACTGCAGTGCTAGGTAATCCCACGGTGAGCAAACAATTGATTCACCCGGGAAAGGTCCCTTGAATTGGCCCTCCAAGAAGCACATAATAGAAGTAAGGAATTGACTCCTGAAAATTGTTCCCTGCTGTATTAGCACCAGGGTTCTCTACAGAGGAACAAAGCTACTATCAGAATGGATATATATTGTAGCTTCATATGTGTATATAGTATATGTGTATATTATACACTATATACACATATACACTATACACACACACACACACACACACACACACACACACACACACACACACACACACACATCTTACAGGCTATGGCCTAGATGGTCTAACAATGATTGTCTACCAAAGGGAAGCTCAAAAATCCTGTAGTTGGTCATTCCATGAAGTAGGATGCTCCAACAGTCTTCAGTATATGCTGGAATCCCAAAGAAGTAGGCTCTTATGGCTAGCAAGAGCGAGGGCAGGTAGACAGAGATAAAACTCCTTCCATGTCCTTCATACAGGATGACACCAGAAGGTGTAGCACAAATTAAAGTAAATCTTTCTACCTCAAAAGATCTGGATTAAAGGGTGTTTCTTCCCACTACAAAAGATTTAATTAACAAAACTAATTCACAGCTTTACCCAGCCACTTCAGGTTCAGTTAATTCCAGATGTAGTTAACACCCAAGAATAATCATTTCACTCACCTGTCACACATGCTCTGTGGTATAAGATGTCACCAAAATAAATAATATAAAAATTACTAATAAGATCAAATATAAGCCAAAGTATTCAGAAACAAGAACCCTTATTTGTTGGATAACAGCAGCCTTCTCCAAATTGAAACCTTTCCTTCAGGAGGATGATTGGAGGCTCTTGAGGCTCAAAGGATAAGCAAATTTCACAGGTTTGGGAAAGCTGAAACTTGTAGGTGTCCCAGCATCCCTACCCCAGGTATGGAAGTGTTATACACTGCTGATCAGTAGAGATTGACAAGCTGAGTTGATGAGAAGAGATTCTCACACCTATGGAGATGCCTTCAAATCATACAGAGAGCTCCAGGGTTCTAGCTTCTGTGGGTACTCACCTGTGTCAGGATGAGCATTTGAGGATACAGCTGCATCTAAGTCATCCCTGCTCCTGTAAGTATCCTTCCACCCATACCTCTGTAAATAACTGCAATAAAACTCATTGGTTCAGAAAGCTCTTCTTCTTATCTGTCCTGGGCTTCCTATCAGGGATAAGTAGGTACGTATCTGTTGTGTACTCCCAGGAAAAATCTGCCTCACAACACTTGTACATAGCAGTAAAATGAAATCTCAGATAGATATTTTGGAGAAAATTTGGCAGTTTCTTCATATGTATAAAGCTTAAATATCTCCTCTCATTCCCATCCCTCAAAATCAACTATAATTGAAAACTATCATTCACTCAAAAAAAGATTAGAATGAGAATAGCAATGACTCCACTTTGTAATAGTCAAAACTAAAAATATTTTCTTTTTTAAGATTTATTTATTATTACATGTAAGTACACTGTAGCTGTCTTTAGACACACCAGAAGAAGGTGTCAGATTTCATTACAGATGGTTGTGAGCCAGCATGTGGTTGCTGGGATTTGAACTCAGGACCTTCGGAAGAGCAGTCAGTGCTCTTAACTATTGAGCCATCTCTCCAGCCCTAAAAAATATTTTCAATGTCCATCAACTGGTGAAGGAATAAGGATCACATGATGTTTTCAAATGATAAAATAGTATCCTGCAATATAAAGTAACAGAATGTTAAGACAGATACACAATGGAAAAACATCAAAATACTACAATAAAAGGAAAACAATCTTGCATATTGAGGACTATACAAGGTTGAGTATGTTGCTCAATGATAAGAGTGTTTGCCTACCATGTACAAGGGTTTGCAATTGAAATGGATTCCAACACTAGAAAACAACAACAACAAAGTTAAAGGCCATATACTAAACAATTCTATTTATAAAAAAAAATCCATAAAGGGCAAAAAATACAAAGAAAGCTGAGCATTCTTGTCTGGGTGATAGTAAGGGTTGTAGCAATGGTTGTGTGACTGTGAGATTGCATAGCTAACAGAAGTATTTTATGCTCTGGAAGTTATAGTTTAAGAAATTTATTTTGAAATTCAACTCAATTTCCAAACCAGGTCCATGTTTCCTTGTCCCATTCTTGACAAGTATTTGAAATTCAACTCAAATCACTCATCAAAGCAGGCACAACTATAAAGTGTCTTGTTCAAAGTAAATTTTTTTTACCCACTCCTTTTAGAATTAAGAAATCACAATAATAAAGTAGAAACATGTAATAATAACTATGGTAAATAAGACTTCATTGTTTTACTTTATTTATATAATATTTCACTTATTTCTAATCATTGATATTACAAGAAAAAGTTAGAATGAACTTAGTCTTAATTTGTTAGGACACTCATACATCTTTAGTTATATTTAAAGGAATCAATAAATTAAAATAAAACATGCAGTAAGTGATATCTTCAGGTGGGAGAGGAGGTCTAGAAGATTTGGAAAATTTAGATGGTGGGAAGACTATATTCATATTATATTTTTTTAGAAAAGAATCTGTGTTAATAGAAGGGGTAAAATTAATGGAAGCTAAAACATAAGCAAAAAGAAAAAACCCTATGATCTTCAAATCTCATCAACTTGAAACACTTTTGATTACATTAAAACTCAGTCTAAATACTCAGTAATGATTTAAGCATATATTAAATCATATAACATATTAAAAAATACAGTTCCAATCAGTAATCAATGAAATAAATTGATTAAAATTTGGTGCAGAAATTATAGGTGTCTGACCAGTTAAGAGCATTTACTGTCCTTGCAGAGAATAGGAGTTGAGTTCTCAGCATCCACTTGATGGCTCACACTACCATTAGCTCCAGTTTCAAGAAATCCAATGTCCTTTCTGAGCTCTGCAGATGAACATAAGGTGCATGCAGGCAAAACTCATAAATCTAAAAATAGTTTTTTTTTTTAAATTTGAACATTTGAAATAAATCTGACATAAACAAAAACTTAAGTGCTGCTCTATTCAGTCCAGACATGAATGAAGAATAGCTCATGGTGATCCAGCTACAAACTTTTGAGTGCTTCATGACATGATACTTAGTGGGAGCTTTTGGCACCAGTGTTTTTGCTTACTATGGAAGACACTCACCAAATACAAATGTTTCTTAGTAAACATTTTTCTCTAAAACCTAGTATGATTGTTTGAATATATTTGGCCCATGGGAAGTGGCACTATTAAGAGGTGTGGCCTTGTTGGAATAGATGTCGTCTTGGTGTCACTGTGTAGGTGGGTTTTGAAGTCCTATGCTTAAGTTCTGCCCTGTACAGATGAGATCCTTCTCCTGGCTATCTGCTGAGGAGAGTCTCCCCTGAGCTGCCTTTGTATCAAGATGTAGAACTTCGTCTCCAGCAGTATATCTGCCTGGATACTGCTATGTTTCCCACCATGATGGTAATGGACTGAACCTCTAAAACTGTAAGCCAGCCTCAATTAAAATGTTTTTCTTTAAAAAGTTGCCTTGGTCATGGTGTCTCTTCATACTCAACCTAAGACAGCAAGTTTTTTCCCATCATTTCAATTGATATTTTTCTATTTCAGCAATAACTAGCTACTTAAATGCTAAAAGTTCATGGTCTTTGTTTTTCAGCATTTACATAAAAATTAGAAGTGGTTTTCTTTGGATAGTAGTAAACAAATTTATAATAATTGATGTCACCATCATTGTCTTATCAATCCCTCTGCCAGCTAAAAGTCATAGCAATATCTATTTTGATACTGATTAGTAACTCTGGTGAGCATTGATCAAATCCCCATTGCAGTCCCCCCTAACAGTAAAGAGTTTGCATAAAATATATTTCAGTTCTGCAACATGTCTTTATGTTCCAGGTAAGTGATATGCACCCAAACAAAACATTCATCAGAAGGCTCATTTTACCCCGTTGGTAGCAGACACCATATTTAAGCATGCTCTTCAACTCGAAAAGACTTCTGAGAAGACAAAAATAAAAACTGAGCATGTCTTACATGCTTCAGGATAGTAAAGAGTATTTCTGAAATATTGTAAATATTTGATGCTGAATGCTTTCTTTTCATCAGGCTCATCAACCTGGAGGCTCTTTCTGTGTCCATCTCTGCCAAACTAACTGGCTTTGATTAATACAGTTTTAGAGAGGTAGCAGAGGTGGGATTTATGTTACCTGTATGACATTTCTTTCATGATTTTTAAGTCAGTAAGTTTGTTTCCTCATTTGTCAGTAAACAAATCTTAAAAGATGGAATGGAAAAGTTTATCAGGTCACCAATGTAAGAGTAGGACACACAAAGGACTAGATGTGCTTTCAAGGTACACAGAATGGGTCGTGGTTCTGGAAGTTTCTCCCTATGCCACGCATTTGATCGAAAACTTCACTACTTTGTATGTATAGAGAGGCTTTTTGAAATTGGTTTAGGATGGTTCCGTGGCCTGTATATTCATTCTAAAGTTTATTCTTGTGAAAAGTAAAATCAAGCTACCCTCTTTTATATTCATTGTTTCTTGCCTGTTCTCTTGCTATTACTTCTAAATCTAAAATCTTTGGTGTGCATATGTGTCACAGGGGGATATGCATTCATAATGAATTTTAACTGGTAGGCCATAACCTTCATAACTCAGTTTCCAAAGTTAAGGAGAAAGGGGTGAATATGGGGTTGGCTATGTTTTACATTCAGTGTTTTACATGAGAATAGATTTTGTGCTGAAATAATGCCAAATCACAAAAAACTTACACATTTACACAAATGATAATTTTGTGATGAGCTCTATTTAGAATTTTTAATATTTGAACTTGAGTCACATATACAAGACAGACATTTTAAATAGATGAATTACTAATTCCTACATTTTCATTGTAACTTGAAAGTGTAAGTATATTTTATTCTACATTTTAAGACTTATTTAAGTCTGATGTTGAAAAAAAATTAATAAACTGCCTCTGAAAGTCATTTTTATGAAATATAATGATAATTCTATGATAATACCTCTAGTAAAGGTAGAAAAATCACTATGCATAAATGTGAGGAGATATAACATTTTCTCTTAGTAATTATCAATATCACCATGAACATGCTTTCATCTTATAGAGATGGCACTTCACCCTTCTGGCATCATTCTCTTCTAGCAGTCAAATAACTAAGAAATGTCACTAAACATTTTTATGACTTGCTTTTGCAGAAAGTTTTCTGTGTCAGAAGTGGAAGAAATAATTTTCAGTCCTTGTTTACAAAGAGAAGCAGATTTGTTTAATGTTCATGAACAACCCTAAGTGTATAGTATGATGCACATAAGACTATATTGTGTAGCCACACTCTGAATATATTACAATTTTTAATGATGAATTGTGAATTATTTCTTAAAAACTTAATCCTTATCAAGAACTTATCAAGAACATATTGGAAGAGATGATAGATATCTATTTTATGACATTTTCCTCTTAGGAAGAGTTTAAACATCTGCTAAATTTTACTCATTTTTACCATTAAATTTTTAATAGTTTATTTCACATAGACCTATAAAAAAGTAATACTTACTGCTCAATACTTTTTGAAAGGTAGAGGACAGATTTAAATTTCACAGCTGAACAATAGTAAAAACATTTTAACAATTCAGAACAAATAAAGAAAGAGATAAACAGTTTCTTAATCCAATATTAAGAAGATGACAAACATGTTTGTTCTGGGAAATAAACATGCTGAATCAATTATATCACTGAATTTAGATTTTCAAAATTGAAGAGATAAAATTATTGTATTGTAAGTCAAGTTGAATGAAATTTATTCAAAATTTCACCAGATTTGGGTCACATGCATTTTGCTCTAAAGCTCTACTTACACACTTGAAAGTTGCAGGGGAAGTTTAATCCAGAAACACGGCTGTTCTGATAAGAAATCACATCCAATGACCTTCTAAGTTTGTGTAATTTGGCTGTAATGACACATCTTTAATCCTGCTGCCGTAGAATACAAACAAGCACTTAGTGTATACTCTGAATCTCCAATAGTGAAGGTAAAATTAATTTGTAGAAGAAAGTAGCCATCTTTGAATGTAATGTCTAGTTGAGGGGTAGACAAAGTGACAAATCAGAAAAAGATTTGACAGAATGAGTTAGAGATAGGATAGGCAAAACTCTTAAGAGAATAGACAGGAAAGAGAGGTTACTAAGAGCTATATAGAATGAGTCAAGAATAGAGGGCAATTCAATGAGTACAGTCCAGTTGAGTTCAGGCAATGTAGTGAAGGTTAGTTGAGTTCTATTGAGTTCTACTCAGTTCATTCAATCAGTACAGTTTTCCAAGCTGAGCAATTCAGTGGGAATCCTAGAGATAGCAGTTTGAATTAGTCAGCTTGGAGAGGAGTTTTGAGCCAGAACAGCTAAATTGAACTCACCAGCCACAGTTCAGAAAGAATTAAAAAGGGTAAGTTTACTCAGCAGTAATCCTCATCTGGCAAATAAAAGTTACATTTACAGAACATTTCCACCCATTTTGATTTTTGAAACATTGTTTTAACTATGAAATCAATTCTCACTACTTTCTCTAGTGTCATGCTTACAGAGGTATTCTTTTGTAGTGCATGCCCTCACTCACTCTCTGGCTCTGGAATGCTGATGGTACATGTTGTCTTTAGCCTCTGTATGAGTCAGGCATTTTTATCAACTTGACTAAATGTCCAAGAAAATCAACATAAGTGAAAAGGTGTTCATTTTGGTTATTGGTTTCATAGCATTCATCCATGATTATTTGGGACCTATCTATGTTTCCAAACTTGTTTTGCTGCAAAAGTTTATAGTGCAGGTGGTTGAAGAATTTCTTCTCAGGATATAGAACACAGCAGAAAGGAAAAACAGAACAAGAAGCCAGAGCAATATGTAGTGCGGAATGCCAGATCCTAGTTCTTCTTTCTAGTCTTGACCTTTATCTACCTTCCAATATTATAAGCATTTTAGGAAATCAAGAGGTTTTTCCACTGCTTATGCCAAAGCCCTCCTGACATAATCATTGCTGGAAATGTAACCATAGACAGACCCAAAATCTCCATCCTTGAATGTTTCCAAAGCAATAAAGTTAATAATTAAAATGACATACCCTGGCCACCCTGAATTGACACACTGCAAATGGCTCCTCTGTGCATCCTGCTTTGAGCTAATATGGATGGACTCTGAAACAATGCAGAGGAGCACGGAGAAGAAACTAAGTTCTAATAAAGGAAGATATTTATTTTGTTGCCATGTGTTTATCTGTAAGGATCAAAGCACGACAAAGGAACCACCAGAAAATTATTTCTTTTCATAAGGCCACTGATGTGGTAAAACTCAATCTCCCTTCTGTTGGTTGGCTCTAGCTTCCCTGAAAGTCCAAAATGCTAGAACATCTTGTGCTGATGGTTGGAGTCCCCAGAGAGAACCTTATCCACAGATCCTTGACCTCAAAGGTAAATGGAGTAGTAGCCTAGACTTATATAGTGCTACGGCCTACTCTGCCAGAATTATGTAATACTAGTAGTATACTACAAAGTCTCTTACTCAGGCTTTGCTCATAGAAAAGATTATTTTAAAAGAGACACTGAAAATCCCTTGATCGAATTCTAGATAATTCAGGTGTTCTTACCATTAATCCTCCTTTTTAGCACAAGACAAAAAACATGAGGGTAGTATGATCTTGGCCTCTGAACAAACTGGAAACACAAACAAATTGCACATTCAT
>JADRCD010209563.1:31078-41942 GCA_019843815.1 Montemys delectorum | reverse complement strand
CCTAAGGGAAATACAGGCCCCTGCTGGCCTCAGTCATATTTTCATCAACCATCTCAACACATAACTTCTTTTTTATATGTTTTCCTCCTTACAGATTCCTATTTTATATTGTTGACTTACTGACATTAACTCAAAGGCCAAAGCAGTGTAACTCACGCCTGAATGAACTTATCTAACACATATTTTCTCTAGTACGTATATCATAGCTTCTTATACTTAGAAATATAAGCACTTCAGTATTGTGCTTGGGATCCATTTAATGGTGAAAGTGATTTTTAAAAAAAATTAACAAAAGTGCAAAAACAACAAGAATGCCATACTAACGACACCTAAAAGGGTTTACTTATAGTAAACTGCTAAGACAAGAGTACAAAAGATCTGAGGCTGCACAAGTGGCTCAAGTGTTGTGCAAGTCTGAGGAGCTGAGGGCGAATCACACACTCACACAAAAGTGGAAAAGTGGCCAGGCTGTGCACATCTGCAACGGCAGTGCTACGGAAGCACACACAGGCAGAGCCTGCACGCTGGTCACTGGCCAAGCTGTGAGGCTTCAAGCTTCACCTTCAGTAAGAGGCCTTATCTCAAAACTTAAAAAGAAAAAAAGAAAAGAAGGAAGGAAGGAAGAGAAAAAAGAGAAAGAAAAGCAAGAACCCCACTTTAGCCTCTGGCACGTGTGTGTAGACTCAGAAATTAAAAGAATGCAAAGCCCTACTTGTTCAACTTAAAGCTGGTGCTACTCTGCATGTGTGCATCTTCAAATGACCCCAAATCATCCTGAAAATTGATCTGAGGATAAAAATACAGAATTGGCAGGAAAGGAGGATTTACTGTATAATGATGTACCACTAAAAACTATGGTCACTAGATGTGCACATTAGGCTGAACAAAGGTGCACAGAGAATTTAAGAATAAGACATTTGAAGGTAAAGTCAAGCTCATCACATGTATGCTATGGGTCTGTTAATAAAGGCCTACTGACAACAACAGACAGTGATACTCTGTATCTAAGAGCTGATACTCTGTAAAGAATAGGATCATAAACAAGGAACCAGAGCTTTAGCATGTAGAGTTGGGGCCAGCACTGCCGGGTGTACTCAGTACTATCTGATCTAACAGGAAGTCTCCACTTGTGACTTGGTCAGGACTAAGCTCTTTACTCAGGGTTAAAAACAGTCTAAGAATTGAGATGACTACAATGAGCATTCATGAAGTTATTCTAAGTACTGTAAGTTACGCTAGGAGTTAAAGGTTTTCTAGATGAATGACCTATCTGATTATTAGTCTTTTCCTATCCCAATCTTTCAATCCACTTTCTAATGAACTACAGACCTGGACTACTAGACTACTGTAAATAACTGGATGAAAGGAAATGCAGGATGGACAGAGTGACTCACTGTAGTGGCTATTCCTGGCGGTCAACTGTATCTGGAATGAACTATAATCCAGAATTAGAAGGCTCACCTGTGGTCCTAATCTGGAGGCTGAGAGATAATAAGTTTCTGACCTGGCTCTTGGCTTGGAGATCTTGAGGCATAGTGGCTACAAATTCCAGATTAAGACAGGAAGCTCTCCGAGTTCAAGGTCATCTGGGGTTAAAGGTGTGGTGGCATACATCTTTAATCTGGACCACAACTTCTTTTTTTTAAAAAAAAAAAAAAAAAAGATTTATTTATTATTGTATCTAAATACACTGTAGCTGTCTTTAGAAGCACCAGAAGAGGGCATCAGATCTCATTACAGATGGTTGTGAGCCATCATGTGGTTGCCGGGATTTGAACTCAGGTCCTTTGGAAGAGCAGTCAGTGCTCTTAACCACTGAGCCATCTCTCCAGCCCTAGACCACAACTTCTACTGGAGACCTATATAAGGACATTGGAAGAAGGAAGACTTACTCTCTCCATTGCCTGCTTGCCTTATGGGACTGACCAACTGCTAGATCCTTGCACTTCCATTCACAGTCCATTGTTGGGAGTTGGACTACAGACTGTAAATCATCAACAAATTCCCTTACTATATAGAGACTAAGTTCTGTGACTCTAGAGAACCCTGACTAGTACCCTCATTATTTCACTGGCATCTAGGCACTAAGAATATCTGTGCATGGGTGGCATTTTTATTGTGTACTGGGTATGCATAGACTCCACGCCCAGCTCTTTTCTGGGATTGAAAAACTGAAGAATTACTGCACACCTACTATAGGTCAATCATCAAATCAATGTCAACTTCAAGGCCAACCTGGATCACACAAGATTCTGTCTTGAAAAGAAGAAATAAAATGAAGACAAAGACTACATTTGATTCTGAGGAAGTCTTTATATCCTTAGTTGCTACAACTAGAAATGACTATGAGAAATCCGTAGAAAAACAGTAACTTCAAAATCTTTATGTAAAAAATTTAATTCAAGTATGTATCTCTTTAAATATATTTTCAAATTGAAATGAAACCAACTAATAAAAAACAATACAAAAGTATAAAGAGAATCAGAAGGCCAATTCCAGAATGATCATAGTTATAAACAAAAGTAACATGAAAAAATAAAATTCTACTAAAACAAAACTGTTATCTCAAGTGAATCTTAAATCTCATATCCACCATTCTTTACTAAAGAGTTTCTCTAGTAAAGATCTTCAATTTTCAACCGATTGTTTTTCCAGGAAGAAATGTTACGAAGGAAAAGTAGAGGTCCTGATTACAAAAGCAAGGTGGTTTGAGTTCTACACATTGAATGTGAAACCACAGGAGCCTAATATTAAGGCTGGAACCTCTGGAAATGGAGGTCTTTTTTTAAATTAGTTTTATGATCACTTCAAAATCTTCTCAAACTATTTAACTGTTCATTTTAGGACTCAAATTTATGTCATTTTAAAAGATATTTTCTAATAAAGCTCAGATAAAAAAAAAGATTTATTTACATGCTGCCTCCTCAGAAATACAGCTAGAACTCCTTAGCAAGACAAGTAGAACTTATCTTTAAGAACCAAATGCTCGGGGGTTGGCGAGATGGCTCAGCAGGTAAGAGCACTGACTGCTCTTCCGAAGGTCCTGAGTTGGATCCCAGCAACCAGATGGTGGCTCACAACCACCTGTAATGAGACCTGACGCCCTCTTCTGGTGTGTCTGAAGACAGCTACAGTGAATTATGCGGCCATCTGTACAGCTACAGTGTACTCATACACATAAAATAAATATTAAAAAAAAAAAGAACCAAATGCTCAAATACTCGATGTTGAATATGTAAAACATCAAGCAAATGTGATCAAAATACATGTGTAAAAATGTCAAAGATAGGTTTTATTAATATTTTGAACATGTATTAGAAATGTGACTTTGCCGGGCGGTGGTAGTGTACGCCTTTAATCCCAGCACTTGGGAGGCAGAGACAGGCAGATTTCTGAGTTCGAGGCCAGCCTGGTCTACAGAGTGAGTTCCAGGACAGCCAGGGCTACACAGAGAAACCCTGTCTTGAAAAACCAAATTAAAAAAAAAAAAAAAAGAAATGTGAGTTTATAATTGTACTATGACTGTATTAAAATATTTTTGCAATAAGGAAGAAAAATACGGTTCTACCTTGAATTACAAAGCTGATAATAGTTTTGGTAGGCTATAAACTTTATTGCCTTATCTGGACATAGCTCAATGACAAGACTACTTGCTTGTACAGGAGGCCCTGGTTTTGATTTGGCATTTTAGGTTTCTGTTTACTTAAGCAGATAGCGAGTTATGAATCAAGGAGCTTCACCTCAAAGATGGTTTGGTGCTTCAGAGCTAATGGGCAAGGGGACAGCTTTCATAGGATGGATTTCTGTGAGTTCAGGCGAGCCTGGTCTATATTTTGAATTCTAGGAAAGCCAGGGCTACACGAGTGAGACCTTATCTCAAACAAGGAACAACAACAACAACAAAACTCAGTTACCTTCTCAGTGTGTATGTTGGGCTACCTCCAGTCTCAGACACTGATTAAAATGCTGTTCTCCACCCTGTTCCAAGGTTATATTTGTTAACTTTTTCATTTAAAATTTGCATATGTGCACATGTGTATAAATGCACATATGCAGAGGCCAGAAGACCTCAGGTGTTGTGCTGTATCAGTCTCTGCCTTACTCTCTTGAGACAGGCACTCAATCTACAGCTAGACTGGGTAGCCAGCAAGCCCTAGTGATCCTGTCTCTGCCACCCACCAGACATAGTGTTAGGGGCCTGTCAAGTAACTGTGCCTAACTCTTTATGTGGATTCTGGGAATTTGAAACCAAGTCCTCAGAGCTCTTACCTGATGAGCCATCTGAGTTCTACCAAGACTATTTGAACATATAATTTAAAGTGTGCTACAGCCCATAGACCATCATTTCTGATCATGAGAATACCAGACGAATTAACATAATTTGCACAGCACCATATCACTCCTAAAGAGTTCAGAAATGCCTCTTCTGAGAATGACAAGGCAGGTTATGATCACTATGTAATGAGAAATCTGAAACACAGATAGCTCAAGGTAAAAAAGAACTAAAATGTAGTTTAGGTTTTTCAACATTTATTTACTCAACAAATAACTAGACTGTCAACACTCTAGTTTAAGGGAGCTAAGAAAATAAACACAGGACACAGATAAATGCTATAGGGCATGGTAATAAGTTAGTGGTTGCTGAATGGCACGGGGAATCACCGCAGGGGTCTTCATAGCAGCTGAGGTGAAGCATGAGTGAGGCAGTCAAATCATGCATGCCAACGGCTACAGAGCATCTAGGTCGAGGAAAGAGCAAGAATACAGACTAAGGTAGAAAACTTTGGCTAGCAGGGTGGACAAATTGCTGTACTGGAGAAAGAGGAAGAGACCTGATTCCACAAAGCTTTTCTAGGGAAAAGGGTTTAACATGTAACTGGAAATGTACAGGTGAGATCATGAAAAGATAGACTGTCATACAGTCAGAAAGAAGACATGCTTGAGCTATGAAAGGGTAGGAAGGGTACGGTCCTTGGATGAATCTGTAATGGCCGTTCCTGGTCATCAACTTGACTATATCTGTAATGAACTACAATCCACAATTAGAGGGCTCACCTGTGATCCACATCTTAAGCCTGGAAGACACAAGTTTCTGACCTGGATATTGGCATGGAGATCTTGAGGCATAGTGGCTGGGGCAAAGAGATCTATGAGTTCAAGGTCAGCCTGGGACAAAGCAAGTCCAAGATCCAGACCCCTTTAATGTGGAGCACACCTTCTGCTGGAGACCTGCATACTATCGGAAGAATGAAGATGCACTCCTCTTCGCCTGCTTGCCCCTACTTGCCAACAAGTACTTACTTGGAATCTACTTCTACAGAAGAGCAGCTCAAACAGCTAGCCTGTGGGACTGAGCAGCAACTAGATTCTTGGACTTTCCATTCACAGCTGCCCATTGCTGGAGAGTTGGACTACAGACTGTAAGTCATCACAATAAATCCCCTCAGTATAGAGAGACATTCCCTAAGTTCTGTGACTCTAGAGAACCCTGACTAATACAATACCCCTCTATGCTGAGTATGTTACTTTTGAACCCTTATATATAGTTCTGTACAAACTATTTTTTTCAGACGGAGTTTCTCTGTGTGGCCTTGGCTGTCCTGGAACTCCATCTGTAGCACAGGCTGGCCTGGAACTCAGAGATCCACTTGCCTTTGCACCATCACCTGGCCAACTTTTTTTTATTTTTGAAAGGTTATTTTATTTTACATGTTCAAGTGTTTTGTTTATGTGTATATATGTACCTTGTGGGTGGTAGGAACTAAACTCTGGTCCTCTGGAAGAGTACTAGTGCTCTTAACTGATGAGCCATCTCCCCATTTCTACAAATTCCTTACCTTTTTATTTTTTTAAATTGGTGAATATAAACAAGAAGGAGCAAAACTAAAGTGCTCCCTTTTGGTCTGAGATCACAGTGATAGTAATTGGGCCAGGGCTGGAAGTAGCAGGGTTAAAAAGTATTGGGTCTCATAAATTGGCAAGAGTCATAAGGTCTGTCTGAAGGCCAGAGAAAAGGCAGGGACAGGGATCAAGGAAGAGTTCCAGGCTAAAGATGCTGCAAAATATTGTACCATGCTAAGCATACAGCCAAAAATTATCCAGTCTCTCAATAGCACTGAGGATGCGAAACCTTAGTGTAAGCTGGTTCCAATGTATTCCATTCTAGAATACCCACTTTTCCAGTATATACAATATTGTGAAAAATTAGAAATGAAGGTCCTTTCATATTTAGAAAAAAAAACTAAACGATGCTAATATGGTTAGAGGGGAATAAATAAAACTGAATTATTTCAACCAGAACATCTAATTAATATACAAATCTACTTAGTGAAATAAAAACATCAATTACTGATGAGTAAATGCTATTTGCTGGGCAAACTTTCTCCAAACACGACTGAAATATTCTCACTAGCTAGTTTTCCTATATAATGTTATGATTAAATCTGTAGCCTAATACCTTTACTGTTTTTCTAAATCCATGAACATTCCTAGACACCTATGAACAGGTTAAACAAGACAAGCTGAGCTATAAAATGGCTAAGACAGAGCCGGCTGGTCTGAAAATCAGCCTGGTTCAGAAAATCAGGCTGTTCGTATCTGCAAGCACCTGACTTGGTAACTGATAGTGGGTATTGAACAAGTGGGCACATAAGTTTCCGACTATCAGAAAGCCAGAGGAATATATTTCTCATTCTAAGATTCGTGATAAGAAAAGCGCTTCTTAGGCTGATTCAGAGAGGGGGGAAACCATCATACATTAGACAGTCCATTTTAACTTTCTTAGCTAAACTGGGGGCAGGGGTCATTGTGGCATAGTTAAGTATAAACAGAATAGGGCCCAAGAACCCTCATTCGCCGTAGTAATTGCTAGCACTAGGCTACCATAGCTAAGATACGTTCAGGATGACGTGGTTCAGGAGAAATGTGGTTACTGGCATATATAACAAATATTAGAAACTGCCTCCAAAGCCACCTAGTCCAGAAGTGAAAGTTCAGAACACTACTACATTTATCTGATTACCTGCAGGGACGTGGGAGGGGGGCGTGGGTGTGGAGACCACGAAGTAAAGCCAGTTTGTGTCAAGAACACGACGTGTTCACTCTAAGGGGCCCACGGTTAAGATCGGCCAAAGACACACGAGGCTAGGTGTCTACACGCTGAACTTGCAACACTCACGTTTTTAAAGGACAAAGGGCGGTCATATTTTCACCATCCGCTCGCCCACATTATTTTACATAGAGACTCAGTAGGTAATCGGCTCGAGAACTAAGGGCCCGGCGGTCTGAGTTCATCCCCGCTGGGGACCGGCCGGGCTGGTCAGCGCCCCGGGGCATGCTCGGCCCCCGCCCGGCGGCAGACCGTTCCGCAGCGTCGCCGCGGACGCCCCGCACGGCCCTCGGGCTCCGAGGCCGCGCGCTCGCGGGACACTGTTGCGTGACGTCCACGCCCGACGACGTCAAGCCCCTCGCTACGGAAACCGGGAAGGACACTACCTCCCCGATCCGCGACGGCCTTAGGTTTCCTACAGCCGCGGGTGGCAAACGCCTCGGAGACCGCCGGCTCCCCGGCCGGGGCCAGGGAACAATGGCCCGCCACCGCGCAGCGAGGAGGCGCCCCGGCGAATCAACCCTACTCTCGTGAGAGACTGGTCAAGTCTCGCGAGATTCTCCGCCAGGCGTCCCGCCTCCGCGCCCGCGCCTCCAGCCAACCGCGCGTCGGTCCCGAGACATCGCGGGATTTCCACCACCTAGTCCCCGCCCCTTTACGGCACGATGGTCGTGCAAGAATGTGATACAGCCTCGACGGCCGCCATTTTCTTCCTTTCTTAGCAGTTAGCCGAGAGGGGAACCTCCGCGAGGGGACGGCCGGCAGCGTGTGCTGGAGCGTGGGTATGGCTGACTACTCGACAGTGCCTCCGCCGTCGTCTGGCTCAGCTGGCGGCGGCGGCGGAGGAGGAGGAGTTAACGATGCTTTCAAAGATGCCCTGCAGAGAGCGCGGCAGGTAAGCGTGCCCCGCGCGGCGGCGGCGGCGGCGGCGGCGGCGGCGGCTTCCCGAGCGCCGCCGGCGGGGTGGGCCTGGCCCTGGCCCCCGCCCCGCTCGCACTGCGGGCAGCGTGCTGCGGCCCGGCGAGATGGCGGCTTCTCACGGGGGTCTCACGCGCTCTCCCTCCCCAAGCGTGACCGCAGGGCCTGCCTCCACTTCCGCACCGCGGCCTCTCCACGAGGTGCGCTCGGCCCTGGTCTCCCTCGGGTGGGTCTGGGTCCGTTTGACCCCGGCGCACGGAAGGTTCCGGGAGCGTAGGTGATGGCTAGGGCAGGCAGGCAGGCAGGCAGGGAAGGGTTGTCCGGTTAGCGGTCTCCACCCTCACCGTAATGAGACTAACGCTCGCCTTCGTTCGCGGTGACAAGGGACACTTTTCCCCAGCGTCCTTCCTCGGGGCGGGATTTGTGTGGCGTTCCACCAATCCTTTCCCCCATCTCAAAATGGCCCCGGGCCCATTCCTACCCGGCTTTCAGTTTGAATCTGCCTCTCCCGAGTCGAACCCTACAACCTCTTTTGTGTAACGTAGGGACGTCACTGTTGCCCCGAAGGCACCATTTTCCCCAGATGAAGAGGGATTGGAGAAATAAAAGGTGCTTGCATTTTGAAAGGGGTCCCCCCCCCCCTAATCTGAACTACAATGTCTTCAGGTAGCCCCTTGACTTCATTGTAGCTTAAAAATGATGGATAATGTTGCGTTGCCGGGCGAGGTGGTGCACGGCTTTTAGTCCCGGCGCTCGAGAGACAGAGCCTCTCGGATCTCTTGAGTTTGAGGCCAGTCAGGACGGCCAAGAGAGACCTGTCTCCAAAAAGTATGGTACAGAATTTGTTTGTAAGCCAGAATAAATCTATATGGCGCTCTTTTGTGGTTGTTAGACACTTTGTGCTAGTGTTGAACATGTTTTAAAAGCCAGTTTTGACTGTATTAGAAACTTACTTCCTAATTTTCCTCCTTCAGGGCTGAAAGATTACCGAATCAATCAAGGTTTATCAAATCTACCATGATGTAGCAAGCACACTTAATTATCTAGTGCATAGATACTGAAAAAAATTTTTATTCATGGAGAAGGATTCCATGAGCACCATGATGTGTATATAGAAGTCAGAGGACACCTTGTGGGAGTTGGTTCTCCTACCATGTAGGATCCTTTGGTCAGGTGTAAGTTGACAGGCTCAGAGACAAGTGTGTCTGCCTGGGCATCTGAGGAAAATTTTTGATGCAGGGTTTCTACTTAAAGCCCAGGCAAGTCTGAGGTTTAAGGCTTCCCGCAGAGTCGTCTCTAGTGCTGGTGTGCTCCACTCACTGTGGAAGATTTATAAGTGTGGAATTTGTAGTTTTGTGAGATAATAATCAAACATGAGTGAGCAGGTAGAAGATATTTTGATTAATAAAATGAAACACGGCAGGTATATAAATATTTGTGCTATGAGGCAGGCACTGTACAGGATGCCGCTGGAAAAAAACGCCTTACTGAATGATGGGTGCTATTCATATAGTGCAGTGAGGAGTGAGAATCTGGCCAGCATACACAAGAAACTACAGCTTGCTGTACAAATCTGTACAAAGGTGAGGGTTTCTGATGACAACTCTTAAGAGAGTTAGTCAACTAAGCATAGACTAGCATAGGAGGAGGGAAAAGGTGGGCATGTGAGAAAAACTGCGGATAGATTCCGTTATCCAGCATTGGCTGTGATAATACAAGTGTTAGAGATCATAGTGTCCTACACTTCTGGACATTTCTGACAAGGAGCAGTTCCATCTGGACCTTACCCTATATAAGTAAGGGGATTAAGGTCTCACTCTGTAGTTCTGGCTGTCCTGGAACTCACTGCAGACTAGGCCTACCTCTGCCTTTAGGATTAAAGGTGTGTGCCACCCATGCCCAGCTGAGATTTTGTTTTTAAGATGAGAGTCTTTCTGCCTCACCCTCCTGCGTGCTGGAATTACAGGTCTGCCTTCACTGATCCTGGCACACATAGTCTATTTTTAAAAATTATTTTCTTTACATTCCTGCCCACTTGCCCCCAGTTCCTCCAGTTCCTCACACCATTCCCTCTCTTCATCTCCCCATCTCCTTTCCCTTGGGCAAATAAGTGTGTGTGTACACGTGTACGTACGTACATACATACGTACATACATACATACATACATACATACATACATACATACCGGGTGTAGACCCTGCACCCTTTAAACTACTATAGAAAGTGTGGGCTGAAGTGTAGGAGATAGACATTTTCACGTCGTTATCTTCTGAGAATTATCTTTAACTCCAAAATTGGTAAGGAAGGGTCAGTAAAGAAAGTGGTAAATGCTGGTTTGGTTTGATTTTGCTTGAAGTAAGAAAGCCCAGAAATAGAGTAGAGCAAAAATCAAGTGGAAGGCTTTGAATATTTCTGTGGATTAAAATCAAAAACATTACTCACACTTAATGTGTGTTTAATAGAAACATTATTGAGTTCATATTTCTAGCATGTAAGAAGTTAGGATTAACCTAGACCATGTTCCCATCCCCCTACAAGGGGAGAGTTGAAAGTTTTGCTTCCTCTTCTGAATGAGCCAAGTACCACTTTTTCTTTTGGATACTTGTAGAACTATTACATTAATGGAGGATGAATAAGCATACTTTCTAATGAATATTCCTTAGTTTTCAAGTAAACTCAGAAGTGTTTATAAAAGCTAACTGTAGAGGATAGCCATAGTCTAAGCCATTTTCCTCTAGTTCAGTTGAGCTTAACATGTCCGTTTTTGTCTTGTTTTCTTTCCCTCTTTCTTTCTTTCTTTCTTTCTTTCTTTCTTTCTTTCTTTCTTTCTTTCTTTC
>JADRCD010209563.1:0-31068 GCA_019843815.1 Montemys delectorum | reverse complement strand
TTCTTTCTTTCTTTCTTTCTTTCTTTCTTTCTTTCTTTCTTTCTTTCAAGACAGGGTTTCTCTGTGTAGCCCTGGCTGTCCTGGAACTCACTCTGTAGACCAGGCTGGCCTCGAACTCAGAAATCCGCCTGCCTCTGCCTCCCAAGTGCCGGGATAACACTTCCCTTTTAACATCAGTGCCTGTAAGTCCCATACAGTGCACTTGAATCCCCGAGATACAGTTTGTAAATGCTATGATTTGAAATCAAAGGCTGGAAAAGATTTTGTTTCCAGATGTGGGGTTTTTTTTAAATGGCAATAAATCATAAGTTTAATAGAGCATTATTATTTGTTAGCTCCCTGAAGTATTAATGGTAGTTTTAATTAATCTTAATAAGTGAATCTTTCTAATGTTTTTAAAAAGGATAGTATATCTTTTATTGTGGGAAATTTAGTGCTGAGAAGTACATAGAGCATTAATACCCTGATTAGTATTCTGATTTTTCTTTTAAGATTGCAGCAAAAATTGGGGGTGATGCTGGTACATCATTGAATTCAAATGACTATGGTTATGGGGGACAAAAGAGACCCTTAGAAGATGGAGGTAAGTTATAGCCAACAAGAATAATTACCTTCCACAGTATTCATTTGATAAGATTTTCAGTATTGTCTATTGATTTATCAAAATGCTACTATCTATTGGTCTCAGAAGAATAGGGTTTTGAAAAGGTCCTAGAAAAGGTAGGTATGGTTTGAGTCTATCAGAAAGTATTATTGTAATAGAAAACAGTTCTTTTCTTGCCCCGTTTCATTTAAGATTATGCTTACTTTGAGTTTGCACAGACTGTGTTAATGCTAGAAACAAAATAAAATTATAAGTTATTTGGGAAACACTTTACTGAGTTTTCTCGTTTATTGAATGAGCCTTTTGATATTCCCTTTTATTAATTTACTTCAAAATTCACTTTAAAGGTTAAGGTTTGTTTGTTGCAGGCATCCCATTTTTATATTGTTTTAGTGTTTTGTTGTGTGTTTCATATTTAACTTTAAACATTGATTAAAACTGGATTCATATTGTTTTCTCTTTTTAAAACAACATCGACACTTCTGCCCTTAGAAGTGTGTACTTTTTTGTTTTAGTTCTGATGTCTGTATAAATTTTGCTGCTTTGCCCTTTTATAAAAGATTCTGATAGCATATGGGACTGTATGTGTGGCCCTTTCTGGTAATACTTGGTTTCCTTTTGTTTAAGTATGTTTATATTTGCAAGTGAGGTTTTTAATGTGCAAGAAAAAAATGAGCTAATGATGCTTCAGATGTTGTGTGTAATGTACTCTTTTTATTTTATGTGTAGATGGCTCTTGGACAAATCCGAGCAGTACCACACACTGGGAGGGAATGCCCTCTCCTTTTAAAGGCAGGAATTTTTATTTATTACCTGTGTTTAGTATGTAAATGTGAAATAAGCCAGTGGATTCTTAAATGGACACAATGGTCTCTTGGTTTATGTGTCTGAATTTTTGCTGTACAAAAGCCTTGAAGTTGGAAGAATAATAGTGTTTTGAGCTATAGGCTGACTATTCTCTAATGTTGTATGCATTTTGTTTATCTGAGAAAGGCAATCATGTGGTTGCTTTGAGGTTTTGGTTTTTTTGTAGTGAAATGCTTCATTTGAGAATAATAGGACAGTTTAGATTGAAATTGTCTTGTAACGTGAGCTTTCTTTTTTGGTATAGCTTTATGATTACTGTCAGATACACTCATCTTTTGATATGTCTGGTTTTTATGTAATTCTTCCTAATTGTCAGTTCCTACAGTGGATGAAGCATCATTAACCATTAGCGTAAGGGATTCACCAGTATTGAAGCTAGTTTGTGCTGTATTCTAAACTATTTAAAGTGTCTGTGCATTGTTTAAACACAAGAGAATGAAAGAAATTAGGTTTTGTAGGGGGGTTGGGGGGGTTTTCTTTTTTTTTTTTTTTTAGATTTTTGAGTCTAGGTTGAATTGTGTCAGTTTTGATTTAATTGGTAAACCATTATATCTGGTATTTTAATAAATATTGCTGGTTCTTGCTTGGCGGGGTGGGGGGAGCTTTGTTTTTAATTGACAAAAAGTAAAAGACACTTAATTTTGCAGATCAGCCAGATGCTAAGAAAGTACCTCCCCAAAATGAGTGTAAGTACTTTAAGCTGAGGTTTTGTTGCTTTGTGTGTGTATGTAAAGGTGCATGGGAGTTCCCTGAAAGTGGACTGCACGTGGGTGGTGAGAGCTGAGACTTGGTTCTCTTAGCACAGAGCCTTCCCTCCAGATTGCTGTTTCTACTTTTGGGTGGCTTGTGGAGTTTGGGTTTGGGGAATTTGCTTTTCAGCCAAGGTCTCAACTATGTTAAGACTCTGACTGGCCTTGATTTAACAGAGATCTACCTATGTAAAAGTATTTTTTTCTTTGCCTGGTGTAATTGTCATCACTGATGCTTACTGCCTCAAACCTTCTAGTTCTTTCTGAATGCTGGCTGGCCGGATCAGCTCAGCTATTGTGGTCAAACTCTCTCCATGCTGCTTCAATCCAGCTTTTCTCTTGACCTCTCACTAAATTACTCCGCTTGGCCTCAAACTAACCTTCTCATTTTCTGGCTTATTCTGTTTTTACCCGTGTCTAGCTTGTTCCCTCTCTGCAACCTGTATCTCTACAACTGTCTCAATAAAACTGTCCCCCCACCCCTGGGCTGTAATCTCTTAAGTCCTCCTCTCCTTTCTGAGAGTTGGACATAATCCTATCCTTTTGACTCTTTCTCTGATCATTTTGTCTGCTACTCAATTAAAAACTTTTAAACATGAGTGCTTCCTTCTACGAACCAACTTCATCTTCACTGTTTGGGATGAAGGTGTGTGCTAAGGGCTAAGCCATGCCACAACTATAAGCACCCCCAGTAAATAACACAATTTTGGGGTTCACAGTGTGATCAAATAGCCCATGAAAGACCTGCTTTTGCTTTCTCCCATGCTGGCACTAAGGATGTGTGTGCCTTGCCACACTCAACGGGGTTTATATTAGAAATGTCCAGCTGAAATTTCCTTCCAGATAGATACCTTTTTTTTTTTTTTTTAAATAATGACTCTCTTTTAATTGGAGCTATGTATATGTAAACATTGATTGCTGAATTGTGAATACAAGTTAACTACTCTAGTTCTTAATCTGCATTCCCTTCCTGACTTTCTTGCCACTATCAGTGATGATTCCAATATGAATAGTCCGATTTTTTTCAGTGTATACATGTGAAAGAGTTTGGCGTACATGTTATGTTTGTCTTAAATAAATAAACTTGAACTTAAGCTTGTTTTTGTTTAAAATTTTTATAGCTTTTGGATCACAGTTACCTCCAATGCATCAGCAGCAAAGGTAGAGTCAAAACTTTTAAAACCACTTTGCAAGTCTTAGTTGAATTGTATGTATAACCAGCCAAGTTAGTTTATACTGAAAATGTCTGCAGACCATTTTGTATGTGTGGGTTACTTCTGTCCCGTTGGGAACATGGTATAGATACACTGTTTTCGGGGCTAGAGAGATGGTTAAGAGCGCTGACTGCTCTTCCGAAGGTCCTGAGTTCAAATCCCAGTAACCACATGGTGACTCACAACCATCTGTAATGGGATCTGATGCTCTCTTCTGGTGTGTCTGGAGACAGCTACAGTGTTCTTACATATAATAAATAAATCTTTTTTAAAAAAGAAAAAAGAAACATCCTTTTCTCTTTAAGTGGTAAATTGGTAATTTGGGAAAATAGATTGAAATTGATACATTTTTAGAAAAGGTAAAATAAATGTTAAAATGACATTCATTCTGAACCCTTTGACAGATATTCAGTTCACTGTCTTGTTCACTAACACATGCTGCCTCATTTATAAGTTTGAGCTATTAGGAGACATTAAGATTGGATTTATTGTATTACTTTTATGTATGTGTATACATTATTGTTCTATGAGGAAAATGTTAGTTTCTGTTCTTTCTTAGCAGATCTGTAATGACAGAAGAATACAAAGTTCCAGATGGAATGGTTGGATTTAGTAAGTAACATTAATTTCAAGTTTTTAAGATGAACCATATTTTGAAAATTGAGCATAAATAACTTTTCCTCTTTCTCTCCCTTAACTAGTAATTGGCAGAGGAGGTGAACAGATCTCACGCATACAGCAAGAGTCTGGATGCAAAATACAAATAGCACCCGGTAACATTCTAATTTTTTATGTGAATTACTTGTTATTTTGTCCAGTTCTTGCAGTTTTTTGAGAATGGCTAGGAAACTTGAGATCTATTTTTTTTAACCTAAACTTTTCTTTTTATTTAATTGTAGATAGTGGTGGCCTTCCAGAAAGGTCTTGTATGCTAACTGGAACACCTGAATCTGTCCAGTAAGTTTGAAAATATTAAGTCTACTTACAGTAAGACTGTGAAGACTAAAAGCTTCATTTTTATAACATGTGTACCATTGTCTTTTGCTTGTTGCCTTGAAATTTTCACTTTAAAAGTTTATATATTGTGCCTTTCTTAAATAGGAGTCATCATCTGAACCTAAGACAGGGAAAACTGTTAAAACCAGGGACTAAGGAGATAATGCAGGCATGTAGGTGCTTGCCTTCCAAGGAAGAAGAACTGAGTTTAATCCTAAATCTAAAAAAATTTGGCATGGTAATATCATGGCTCAGGAGTTGGAAACAGGCAGGTTTGGAGGACTTGGTAGCCAGCCAGCTAACGCTATTTGATGGGTTCAGAGTCATTGAGAGACCTTGCTTCAAGGTACCTATCACACCAAAAATGGCACTGGTGGTTGTAATGTGAACTCTAAACCTACCGTACTTGTCTACACAGACTCAGAAGATTATTAAAACCTGAATTGCCTTGCACACAAATATGTTAATGACCTATATAATCATGAAAATTTTATATACCTGTTTCTCACTCAACTCTAAGGCTCTGATAAAACTATCCAATCTTGACCTCTTGACCACTAATTGTCTTCTCCCCTCTCCCATCCCCCCCTCCACGGTTTCATTGTATATCCATATCTGACTGTCTCGGAAATTACTCTGTAGGTCACAATGGCCTAAAACTTAAAAGATCTACCCTGCTTTTGCATACCAAAGGCATAGACCACCATTGCCTGCCACCACTCACTATCTTGAGTTACTTGTATTGTTGTGGCAAAACACTATGACCAAGGACAGTTACTTATAAGAGAAAGTATTTTATTGGGCTCATGGGGTTTCAAGCCACTAAAACAAACCACTTAAGCTTATCTATTGAAAACTTAGAAACTGCGAGAGTATTATCATCCTACACTGAAATTTAATTCCTTCCTTTGTATTCTTTTGTCTAGTATTGAGATACTGTTTTATGTTCATTTGCCTAAGACCATTCCTTTCTACTTAAAGAAATTCCCGACTAAACTGGTTTTTTACTTCATTCCTAATATTTTATGTGTAATTTCTAAGAGCATATAGACAGGTTTGGATATTTCATGCCATAAGAATATCTTTGAATCTCTTGTTCTATTTTTTAACATGGTGCCTTAAAAGGTTTAAACTTTTTACATCTATATCATTGTCTTTTGCTTTTTGCCTTGAAATTTTCACTTTAAAAGTTTATATCTATTTATTGTATCCATCAAGCTTTGCTTCTAACAATTGCATTTACAGTTCTCTTTTCAAGGTACAGACTAGTACTACACTACTTAGCCAGTTAGTGTTAAATGGTAAATGGAATATTTTTAAATTACTGTAATTACTTGGTTTATAGACACTAAAGTACTGCCCATTTTACATTCCTTTGGTTTGGGTTCTTCTTGCCTCTAACCATGAAATGTGTCCAAATTCAACTCCAGATGACCCATTTAGAATATACTTGATACATGACTAGGGGAAAACTACTTGACTATTATTTTAGGATAAGATTGGCTATGCTACATATTTTTATATCAAGACTATTTTGTTAACAGATCAGCAAAAAGATTATTGGACCAGATTGTTGAAAAGGGACGACCAGCCCCTGGCTTTCATCATGGTGATGGACCTGGAAATGCAGTTCAAGAAATCATGATTCCAGCCAGCAAAGCAGGGCTGGTTATTGGAAAGGGGGGAGAGACTATTAAACAACTTCAGGTATTACTATATTGTAAAGAATATTAAGTCTTTTAAGGACACTTTTTTTTTTTTCTTATACTAACTTGTATTATTTTCATGATTTTAATAGGAACGGGCTGGTGTTAAAATGGTTATGATTCAAGATGGGCCTCAAAACACTGGTGCTGATAAACCTCTTAGGATTACTGGTGACCCATACAAAGTTCAGGTAAGCCTCATTTTGTCTTTTATATATAAAGGCTGAGGGATGGGCAAAATAAAATGTTTTAACAAATATTCTGAATTGGACAACTTTCTATTATAGCAAGCCAAGGAAATGGTATTAGAGTTAATTCGTGATCAAGGTGGTTTCAGAGAAGTGCGGAATGAGTATGGCTCAAGAATAGGAGGAAATGAAGGGATAGATGTAAGTAAGAATTCTGAATAAGGAATGGTTGTATCCTAATCCATGAGTACATTAATGTTTTTCCTGCTTTGAATTAAATGGACTTATCTTAACATTATGATTTCTTGATTTCTTCCTTGGGGTCTTTTTTATCTTGTTATTTTTATGATTATTTAGTATATTTACTTCTATGATTATGGAGATGAGTTCTTGAGAAATGCCTTTTAAAATGTATTTTTACTTGCTTAAGGTCCCAATTCCAAGATTTGCTGTTGGCATTGTAATAGGAAGAAATGGAGAAATGATTAAAAAAATACAGAATGATGCTGGTGTTCGAATTCAGTTTAAGCCAGGTAAGCTTAAGGTATATTTAATGTTCTAAGAGTGGATAGCTTTTAGTCTTGACATTCATAATTAGTTTGTCATAATTTTGAGGGGGTTGTTATTATTGTTTTAGATGATGGAACAACACCTGATAGGATAGCACAGATAACAGGACCTCCAGACAGATGTCAGCATGCTGCAGAGATTATCACAGACCTTCTGCGAAGTGTTCAGGTTTGATAGGAAATTAACTTTTTCAGTTTGCTTTCATTGGAACAGTTTTTATCATACCCGAATGAAAAAATGCCCCTCCATGTTATTAGAATCTGTTGTCAGTGTTAAAATGGCTAACATTAAATTGTTTTAAGGTAAACATTTTAGGGTAAAATTGCATAAATGTTCTGTCTTATTTACCCTAGTGCATCTGAATTTTTATTTCTAAGGGGTATATATGCCTTGGCATTGGTGCCAATGGGAACCAAAGGAAATTTTTCTGAAGTTGGTTCTCTTATTTTGTGGGTTCTAGAAATCAAACCCAAGTCATTATATGTGTATAGGAAGTCCCTTCACCACTGAACCATCTGTGTAGTCTCCCAGTATATTTTAAAAATGGAAGTTATTACTTAGTTGAATATTTTTGCCAAGTAATGTTTGAAGTCATCATTTCATTGCTTAGAAATATGAGAGTTGGGATAGTAAGCCAAATAGTGTTATTCCAGAGTTTGTTTTGCCTTCTCCTTCCTTAGGCTGGCAATCCCGGTGGACCTGGACCTGGTGGTCGAGGACGAGGTAGAGGTCAAGGAAACTGGAATATGGGACCACCTGGTGGACTCCAGGAATTTAATTTCATTGTGCCAACTGGGAAAACTGGATTGATAATTGGAAAAGGCAATGTATTTTAACTCTTTGATTTGACATAGTGATTTTTTATCTGGATACTTGTAAACAAATGATGCCATTTATATTTATTTTTTGATCCATTTTAATAGGAATGGGGTCTTAATGTGGCAACTAAAACAAGAACAATTTTTAATGTATGTTAAAATTGGGATTGTGTCTCGACTGCTTCTAGGGAAAGGGGACCAAAAGTCTGTCAGTTACAAAACTTGGTCCTAATTCAAATGGGTTTTGTTGGTGTTGTTTTGTTTTGTTTTGTATTTAACTTTTTTGTTACTTAGGCTGCTTATTCAAGTATTTTTCTGTTCTAACCCATATTAGGGTGTATATATAGTAGGGTATGTATAAAGTTGGTTTTAGTGTGTTTTGTATGAGTTCTAGATGGAAGAACAGAATAAATAGAAAATCCTAATATTATTGTCCAATGAGATTAAACTATTTAATGGGCAAAGTAAATAGGTGTTTTTTTAAGAAATAGTATTTCTGCCAGACCTTGTGACATACACTTTTAACCCCAGCACTCAACTCTGGAGGCGGAGGCAGGCATTTCTCTGAGTGTGAAGCCAGCATGGTCTACAGAATGAGTTATAGGACAGCCAGGGCTACACAGAGACCCTTGTCTCAAGAAAAAAAGTATTTCTTACATTCTATGAACTTAGTATCTTGTGGTTTTAGGAGGTGAAACCATAAAAAGCATAAGCCAGCAGTCTGGTGCAAGAATAGAACTGCAAAGAAATCCTCCACCTAATGCAGACCCTAACATGAAGTTATTTACAATTCGGGGCACTCCACAGCAAATAGATTATGCTCGACAACTCATAGAAGAGAAGATTGGGGTAAGTGTACTCTAGATTTCTTGTTTGTAACATAGTTCCTAGTAACTTTTAAAAGTACTAAATCAAATGTACCATGGGAAAATAAATAATTTCTAATATGAAATTGCAGGTATTGTGGTATAGTGTATATACATATATTACTAGGAAAGACATCCAAAATACAAGTACCCTGATTAAGCATGCAGTTACAAGTCTGTGAAGAACCACCTTACATTTGAATGTCTATAGATAAGAGGAAATATTAGCTAGTTACAGTAATGCAGTATTCTCTCAAGCTCCACGCTGCCTATCCTTTATCAGTCAACGTAGTTAAGATGTGTATCTCCCTCTCTACTGAAGGAAATTATATTTTCTGGCTTTTGGACTGACTGCCAGTCTTTAGAGGTTTGAAGTGTAGGCTTAGTTTAATGGTTCTATCTCTGGAGCTCCCTGGCCTTCTGTCCTAGCCAACTCATGTGCTTCCTGTTCACATAGACGATAGGACACTGACCGATGTCAGTGTTGATCATGACTTCCACAAGCACATACATTACATAGAAGTCACATGGAGACAACATACTGAATATACAGGCACCATATATAGAAATGAAGGGAAAGTCAATTGAGCCCAGTGTCTATTTTCACAAAGACATTCTGCAGGGCAGTAGTGGCACATGCTTTAATCTCGGCACTTGGGAGGCAGAGGCAGGTGAACAGACAGCCAGGGCAACCCAAGAGAAAACAAGTTAAATCTGTATGACCAGAAACAGTTCCAAAATTGAGCATGTACCAAAATTTTTGTCTTTTTTTAAAAACAATAAAAAGATGTTTTGTGTGATTTTTGGGTTTCTCTGTGTAGCTCTGGCTGGCTTCTATCTCGTCTGTCTCTCTGCCTCCCAAGTACTTGTATTAAAGGTGTGTTCTACCTCTGCCCAACATTGGTTTGGTTTTATAATGAGGCTTTAACATATTGTGGTTTTGCTAGGCTTTCTTTTTCCCAATGTGGAATTACTAAAAAAAAATGTGATAGGGGCTTTTTAAATTAGTAAAGACCCTGTGGATGGGCAGCACACAGTTGGATTTGGTGAGTTATTTAAATAGGACACAAAGGGCAAGAGGGACTGGACAAAGGAGGAAGTTAGGAGTGAGTGATGAGTATTTAAAAATGTTAGGGAATTCTAAAGGAATAAAACTATTTTAGAATTACTGATAGCGATCAGATATTCTTTAAGAGGGTTCTCCTTTGATACTATTAGTGGGCATAGAAGTTTAAGAAAAGACATGAGTTTGTTAGTGTGCACAATTGTAATTATCCTCAGACTGAAGATGTTTTTCTAAGTTAAATAATGCCAAAAGTTGATATTAAACCAGAAAGCTGCGGATAAACCGTTTTTGTTTGTTGTTTTTTTGAGACAGTGTAGCATTATGTAGACTAGGCTAGCCTTGACTTCACAGAGGTCTGTCTACCTGCCTTTTCTTTTCAGTGCTGGAATGAATAGCATTTACCTCCAAGCCCCGCTGAACTTTTCTTTTTCTTAGCCTAGGTCAGACCTAGATCAGATGAACTGATGACTTGAGTCATGCCCAGAATCCTCATGGGGTCAGTGGGTGACTAGCTACTAAAAGGAGCCTCCGCATTCACAGCTATAGCACTTGCACATTAACATGAGAACCTGTGGGGGTGGTACAGTAGTTAAGAGCACTTCCTCTCTTGTAGAAGATCCAAATGAGTTCCCAAAAAGTTCATAACTCTGGCAGCAGGGGATCTAGTTCTCTCTTTCTCCTTGGGCACCCACATGCACCATAGAAAATGTAAAATAAGTGTTCAGGGTGTTACTGACTGTAAGGGAAAATTCCATGGTATTTAGAAAGTTACAATAGATGACATTTATCTAAATGGAATTTCCAAGACATTACAGTTGAGATTGAGAATACCGTGTGTTAAGTGAAGTTGTCCCTTGATGTGCAATTTGCAGAATAAACTATAAGTAATTGTCTGTCATTGCGGAAGTAAAAGGAACGAGGCACTAGGCCATCTTGTTTAAAAGAATGAGAAACATGAAAGGGACTAGAAGCTGAAAGGAGTTTGCTAGTGCTGAGGATTTCAATGAATTTTACATGTCAGATTGTGACATTTTATTTTTTGCACCATAAAGTGAAGAAGGTAAATTTAAATTTGTTACTGAAGCATAGAAATGGAAAAGAGTAGTTAGACTTTGAATTGCTCAACCATTACACTGTTTGAATGTTTTGTTTTTGTTTTTTCTTTTCCTTTTTTTTTTTTTTCTTTTTTTACAGGGCCCAGTAAATCCTTTAGGGCCACCAGTTCCCCATGGGCCCCATGGGGTTCCAGGTCCTCATGGGCCTCCTGGACCTCCAGGGCCTGGAACGCCAATGGGACCATACAACCCTGCACCTTACAATCCAGGACCACCTGGCCCAGCTCCTCAGTAAGTACATTTGGTTGGTTCAGGGCTTTCCCTAAAGATCCTGGGTTTGGGAGCTGGAGAGATGATTGTTCAGCAGTTAAAAGCACTTCTTACTCTTGCAGAGGGGCCTGAGTTCACTTCCCAGCACCACATGGTGGTTTGCAACCGTTCATAATGGGTTCCAGGGTATCTTGACAGTGACACTAGGCATACATAGCTACATATACATATGTGCAATACATGCAGAAGCAAAATCAACATATAAAATAAATAAAACTGGCTTTTTTTAAAATGGTATTTGTGTTTTGTTCCCCACCCCCAGCGGTCCTCCAGCCCCATATGCTCCCCAGGGATGGGGAAATGCATATCCACATTGGCAGCAACAGGCTCCTCCTGACCCAGGTAAAAGATTCCTACTTTTAATATGTTAGCTTCATTGTATACTACTTGTCATAGTCCTAAAATCTCTATTGTATGTGTGATCTTACATTTTATGTGTGAAGCACTTCCCCAGCAGTGTAAGAGAAGACTGCTGTCTAGTATGTTGTGACTTAATTGATAATAGTCCATATTATAAAATAATGTGTCTAACACTACTACATTATCAAATAGTAAGATAAGTTTAAATTATTGCCGATAAGGCACCTTAAAGTATTATTAAAAATTAGGTCCCTTAATTACCAAAACAGGAAAGTACATTTATTTTCTCTTGTAATCTGGATTTTCTATAGCATGGTGTTCT
The DNA here is from genome assembly GCA_019843815.1 of Montemys delectorum. Lineage (NCBI taxonomy): Eukaryota > Metazoa > Chordata > Mammalia > Rodentia > Muridae > Montemys > Montemys delectorum. The sequence continues at coordinate 19,357 of JADRCD010209563.1, read as the reverse complement.
CATTACATCCTCCCATGCTGGTTTTGTTTCTACTCCATCATGATCTTGAGTCAACTTGGAAATAGGACTTTTTGTTGTTGTTGTTTTGTCTTGTTTTTTTCACTTTGCAGCCCCTGTAGTTTGATTCATTGGAAAAGTTTCAAAGAACATGTTCTGAGTTATAGATTGGTTTCTACATAGTGTGTTTTTGAAAAACCAAAGAAGTTGATTTAAGTATAACTGCTTTGTTGCATTTGTTAAATGTTTTAATAATTGAATGTATGTTAAATTCATAGGAACTTTGCTCAGGCACTGAATAACCACAATTTCTATTCATTTAAGAAACAACTTGAGCCTGGTGGCGATGGTGAACGCCTTTAGTCCCAGCACACAGGAGACAGAAGCAGGCAGATGTCTGAGTTCGAGGCCAGCCTGGTCTACAGAGCGTGTTTAAGGATAGCCAGGGGTACACAGGAAAAATCCTGTCTCAAAAAAAAGAAAGCAAAATAAAAAAAACAACTTGAATTGTGGTGGCATCTGAATATGAAAGATGAGTGTATGTCCATTAGCAAAAGAGTGCATTCCCAGGGTAGACAGGAATAGACTTGTAAGGGTGTAGAAGAAGCATCAGGTGTGACTTCCTTTGTAAGAGTTTTGAAAATGATTCTCCTTCTAACAAGCATTTAGAAGTGGCATGATTAAATAGAAGGTTGTATATGGGTGATTAGGTTTCGTGGGATTGTGCAATGAGTGGTGCTTGTTAGCACTGTAAAGTCTGGTCAGTGAGTATGACTTCAGCATTGCCTTTGACAGATATGGAGCCCATCTAGCTGGAAGACTGACTGCGCTCAGGTTTATCTACAGGTTACTGACAGGATCATGTGCTGCTTAAATTTGACTTAGAAGTATATAGTATTTGACTGTCTGCATTTGAAGAAGCTGCTGCTGTCAGGGAGAGGTTTGTATAGATGTCAACAATCTAGTTGAGAGTCAGGTGGATAAGCTATAACCCTTACAGCTCGTTACTTGTGGGGTTTTCTTTCTTTTTCTTTTTTTTAGCTTTTACCTTTCAAAGCATTTTTAAAATCTTAAATGGATAATATGTGAATTCATCCTGTGTTTAAAAATAGATAGTAAGCTCTCAGTACCTGCTAGTTACAAGTAAAAACATTTATTTTTGAGTTTAAGTTGAGCTTAGTGCAGAGGATGCTGATTGTGGTGACTTGTGAATAGAGCAGCAGCTCACACTTGAGTGTTAGGAGATGCAAAGAGAAACGGAGTTAACAGGAAGGATAGGGCACAGTGTGGGGGGATAAGCACCAGAACCCAGGTCTGGGTCCAGAAGCATGGAACAGGTAGCTGCTAAATAAAGTAACCAAATCTGTGAGCTCTGGGCTCAGAGGGAAACCCTACCCCGAAAAGTCAGGAAAGGGGGCCTGGAGAGATGACTCACTGGATAAGAAGAGCAGTGACTGCTCTTTCAGAGGTCCTGAGTTTACTTTCCAGCAACCACAGGGTGGTTCACAATCATCTGCAATGGGATCTGATGCCCTCTTCTGGTGTGTATGGAGTCAGTGACAGTGTACTCGGATACATACAATAAATAATTCTTCAAAAAAAAAAATTAGGAAGGGTGCCAGAGAGATAGCTCAGTAATTATAAAGGTGCTTACTACTCCTTCAGAGGAGGAAAGGGGAGCGCCAGTCACTCACATCAGGCAGCTCAAAACTACTTACAACTCTTCCAAGAGAACCAACACCTTCTGCTCTCTTTAATCCACATTTGTAGAGATACACACAAGTACACATACACACATAACTAGAAATGGAAACAAGGTGAAAATGAGTAAGGAGAATATCCAGAATCAATCTCTGGCCTCCATACACTTGTACACACATGATTAAGCATGCTCCTACACAGTGGGTAGGTAAGCTAGGAGGTCCACATCATGAAGGATCTTTACTATAGATGATACACACATTCAGCCCAAGCACTGAAAAAGTAGAGAAAGAAACGGTAACGTGTTGGTAACTGTGTTATATGGGGCATTGTCTCAAAAATGTGTGCAGGAGATATCAAATGATAAACTAGGCTTGAACTATCCTGAAGGTTATAGAATGATGATAAAGCAGTAATTTTATGATTGTGACTGTTGTAAAAAAAAAAAAAGTGCATGTATCTAATCTTTGTTTCTGGTACAAAGTAGTCCATAACTGTCTTTTATAGCACTTTGCAGCTAAACTTGTTGGGGGGAAAAAAAGCAAAGACACAGGATTGGGCTGAGACAAACCATGGATTGGAAGCCAAAAGATCATCCATTTATATATATCCCAGTTCCACCAATCACTAATAAATTACTTAATACCCAAGGCTGAAGTTTCTGAACTGAAAGCCTGATGATGATGATGATGATGATGATGATGATGATGATGATGATGATGATGATGATGATGATGATAGTAATAATAGAAAAATTTGAAAGTTTCCATTTTGCTGTTGATAACTTTGAGCCTATTTGTCAGGGATCACCAAAAAGGTAAGGATTGATTTCTGAAGTTTACATACTAACCTTGAAACATTTCTTTTTAAATTCTAGCCAAGGCAGGAACAGATCCAAACTCGGCAGCTTGGGCTGCTTATTATGCTCACTATTACCAACAGCAGGCACAACCCCCACCTGCAGCCCCTGCTGGTGCACCAGCTACAACCCAAACTAACGGACAAGGTAACTACGGTAATAAAAGATTTTTTTTCTATTTTAAAGCTAAAGTTTGTGTTTGGATTTATGTATGAAGTCATAACATAATTTTTTTTCAGTCCCAAGAATTGTTGGGCCTTGTACATGATGGTATCACTAGGTTAGACCCTCAGGCCTAAGGTTTTAAGGACTCAGTTGTTTGGGTAAGCAAACTAAGCCACTTCAAAATAGAAACAAACTTTAATAATAGTTGGAAGACTGATACCTTAAATAGTGAGACTGTTAACTGTTTGCCCCCCATTCACTCCATTACCCTGATTTCTATGTCTATGTAGTAGTTCTGAAGAGAGCTACTGAAAACTTAAAGTCACTCCACATTCACAGACCACTGTTGTATATAGCCCTTGCCTAGTTCACCAACTGACCAGTGTTTGCATTTAGGTCTGTTAAGTCTCATCCAACTACAGTAGTTTCTTGGTCTTCTTTTATGTCTCTGTCTCTAATAAGAGGATAACTGAACTGTTAGATAGCTGCCAACCTGGCGCCTTAGAGTTACTAACCATGGTCATTTAAATGGTCTTACTGCTACCAGCCTGGTTTTTGCACTATAATACTACCGTGTACTGTAAAGAATTACCTAGTATTTTCTGGTGCTTTTACTGGAATAATGTCACTGTCCTATTCATTGAACTTATGCCTCAGCCTTTAATAAACCTTGCCTTAGTAAACTACTATTAGAATAGCTGTTAACTGTTAGTTTCTATCATTGTATATTAGTTGCTATTTTGCTGCAAGGAATAGATTGCCCTTTTTTAACTACTTTCATTATATTGTCCTACATTTGGGGTGGTTAGGATTACCTTCAAGGGGGCTCTGCTGCCTTCTGACATTCTTCAGGTGCTTCCTTAGTACCTGACACAGTAAGATACCTTGTCTTCTGAGCTCCAATCAATGATTCCCTTTTTTTCCCCAAGGATAGAATGTAGAGATCAGTCTTAAGTATACTCACTGCTATTTAAATGTCACTAACTATAGTCTTGTCCAGATTAGAACTAAAAAGTGTGTTTGGGGCTGTCAGTCAATAGTACTTGTTTCTGAAGAAAACCCAGGTAGTACCCACATGGTAGCTTACTGTGAAACTGATTCCAGGGGATCCAGTGCCCTCTTCTGACCTTTGAGAGCACCAGATACCTGGGGTACACATATTATACATATGGACAAAATGCTCATACACAAAATTAAACAGTCCAGAGTATCTTTATAAACATGCAAGACAACACGTGCCTACTAAAAAATCACATCACTATATACTGCTTTTTTATTTAACACTTAATAATTCTGTTCTAGTTCTTCAAAAGCTATTTGCTGCTTTTCTAAAACAAAACCTTTTTGAACTTAAAAATGGATAGAAACTTCATGTTCATGTGCATTTATTGACTATCCTCAGTCTCTATGTCCACCCCTCCTGTACCCACTGTCATGTAGCTCCCAATGCTTGCCACAGCTCCATGGTAGACAGTGCTAATTACAGCACTGATGGTGCAGAAACAGAAGTGCATAAGAGCCTTCAAAAAGTTAAATCTTGTTTTGTTTGTTTTGTTTTTTAAAAGGAGATCAGCAGAATCCAGCTCCAGCTGGACAGGTTGATTATACAAAGGCTTGGGAAGAATACTACAAGAAAATGGGTATGCTGTATATTTTAAGTCTTACCTTTTTTATTTTATTAATTAAACTGAAGTAAATACACATTACAAAGTTAGAGGTTGGTAACAAAATATTTGCTTGTTTTTTAAAAAAATACTTTAGGTAACTCATCTGTATGTTTTTATAATGTTAAAGTTAATATTAAGCTAGGCAATGGTAATATTAAACAAGCTTCCAGTACTTGGAAAGTAGAGGTGGGTAGATCTCTGAGTTTGAGGCCAGCATTGTCTACAAAAGCAAGTTCCAGGACAGTTGAGACTGTTAGAAAAACCCCATCTTGAAAAATACAGGAAAGGTGACACTCTAAAACTTATTGGGAGGTTAAGGCATATTAAGGGCAAGCCAAGAAATTCTTATAATTGTGCTTATTTGGCAAAGAAATACAGTTGTCAGCAAGTTAATAATTAAAACTTGACATTTCTTTACTTGGAAATAATATTACTGTACTTTTGTGTAGTGGTCTAAATGGAATGAGATTATATTTTGACTAGCAAAGTAGTTGTATCACTGGTTTTAATGCAAAATAAGCAAGAAATTAGCCCAAAGTGTCAGGACGTACATTTTGCATGCATTGAAAAGGAAAAGCGGGTGACCTTCTTTTAAAAAGATTTTTGACAACTATTAAACATAATTCTTAACATAACCAGTGTTTGTGTAAGTGTATTTCTTGTTAGTGATACAGTTTCTACAAAGCCACTTTCAGAATAAAGAGGTTTTATATTTGAACAACTATAACAGTTGAACCTTGGCACTAGAAACTTGAAACCTGCCAGGCAGTGGTGGTGCACGCCTTTGATCCCCCAGCACTTGGGAGGCAGGGGCAGGTGGATTTCTGAGTTCAAGGCCAGCCTGGTCTACAGAGCGAATTCCAGGACAGCCAGGGATATACAGAGAAACCCTGTTTCGAAAAACAAAAAAAGAAAGAAACTTGAAACCTTAAAACAGTATTCTGTGTAATTAGAATAACTACATAATTTCTTCTTTCAACTGGGATATTTTTGAGAATAGATGGAAATCTATTAATCATTCCATGATAGCGGGTGGTCAAGGTATGTATCAGCTGTGCTGAAGTAATGCTACTTGTTTATAAGAAGTTGAGCACATTAAGGTGAAAGTGCATTAACTCCATTATTTCTTTTTACTGTGTATAATGAACCAGGTGTATTTGTGTGTTGATTGGGTAGAAACCTGATAACTGAATGAGGTAATTAGGACAGAATAAGGTTGGTGTCTGTGCTCAATTGTGTCATATTATTTGTTCACATGACTTCAAATAAGTTAGCTATTTTGCATTCTGTATTCTTAAAAAGTATATTGACTGTGGAGCTTTTGAGAGTAGATATTTTAACTCAATTATGTTTTACTTTTTAATGTTCTAGCACTTCCTGGCACACAGTTCTGTGAATTCTTGTTCTTGATTGTCATATCTGTCAGTCAGTCGATAGACATACACACACACACACACACACACACACACACACACACACAGAGGCAACATGGCACAGAATAATTATTTGGAGACTCATTTTCTTCATTTGTGTTTTTTTGTAATTATGTGCAGAGATCTTAATGTTGTGAGCAAAAAAAGACTAATTGAACAATTCCCTGTCATATAAATCTTGAAAGATACTGTTTTAGGTAATTTAGTTCATCACTGAATAAGTATTTTTAGTTGTATGATAATTATAAAAATTATTTTTCCCTGTAAAATGTTTAGCTACAATTTTTTCTGAAAGTATTGTCCTTGATATCTTTTTAGGATAATCACAAGTTAAGAGACCTTAAAGCAAAAAGGTTCAGACTAGGAGCTCGGGAGGTAGATGGGTAAAAATCCCTGGGTTCAGATCCCCACTACCTATCTTAAAAACCCAATCATAGACAATTGCATGTTGGGAAGCAGTTGCAGGAGCTTGCTAGCCAACTTTGGATTCAGGAGAAGGAGTGGGGAGTGAGGTACAGAGGGATAGAGGAAGACCCCTGATGGTTGTTTCCTGTGGCGTTACATGCATGTACATATGCATATTCATCCATGTCCAAAAGTTAAGTCTTGGTGTGTTTTAAATGGAAGAGAGGAGAAGAAATTGGGAAATAAAAAACTTGAAGGCCTGTGGTTTAATTTAGTTTAATTTAGTTAGTAGAATGGTTGACACTGTGGGTATGTGAATTTTTATCTCCAAGGTCACTTTTCTTGTTGCCTTTTCAAGTAGCCTGACTGGATTTCCTGATTCCTTGAGAGTACTTCCTGTTCCCAAGTATTCTCCTTATAAGCTAAGCAAAGAGAAATGTTAAGTCATTTTGCTTTTTGTTGGGTTGGGTTTTGTTGTTATGAGTTCTCCCCTCTTGGTGGTGTTTTTTATTTATTATACATAAGTATACTGTAGCTGTCTTCAGACACAACAGAAAAGAGGGCATCAGATCTCATTACAGATGGTTGTGAGCCACCATGTGGTTGCTGGGATTTCAACTCAGGACCTCTGGAAGAGCAGTCAGTGAGTGCTCTTAACCGCTGAGCCATCTCTACAGCCCCCCTCTCTTGGTGTTTTTTTGAGTGAAGAGTTTTGAGTTTTGTTTGGTTGATGAGTGGTTGAGTTTTTTGAAAGTGTCTCACTTAACCCAGGCTACACAGTTGAAACCATTATGTATCAGTTTTGAACTCTTGATACTTCTTTCTCTGTGCCACAATGTTCAGTTTCTTATCACATATCTAGAACTCTACTTCTAGCTTTTCCTCTTAAAAGAGGGGAGCTGTTAATAGACTGTAAATTTGTCATTTCCACAGTAGCACACCTCTACTCAAACAGAATTTCTTGGGATAGCACTACAAAAACTCCAGAGATTTTTATAGATGAAAGGAAAAAGCATTTTAAGTCATGAGGAAGAACAGAACATACAATGGCAGAGATTGCAGGTAGAATAAAAGCTTCTGTAAAGAGTAAGGTAACTCTTGTTTGGAGGACAATTTAGTGAAGCCATTTTGGCGAATGCTTTTTAAGAGCTATTGTAGGGCAGTGAGACGGCGCCATTGGGTAAGAGCACTTGTGCATAGACTGTTGACCTAGTAATTGAAGAACGCAGATTTCTGACATCTACACACACACACACACACACACACACACACACACACGGTGTGTGTGCCTGAGCACATATATTCCACACACAACAAAATAATGCATTTTTTAAAGTCCTTATAGAGTTAAGGACTGATACATAGTGGACTCTGAAGGCAACTAATATAATACCTTAGAGCCCAGAGGGAATAAAAGCTTTGAAAATTTCAAAACGTTAAAAAGTTAGAAAAAATTGTGCATTGTTAACAAGCTTGGCCAGTGTGTTCAACCAAATGCTTTTAATTTATATTTTACGCTTGGGCCATTGCAAAGTAAGTTGCAGACAAATTTGTTTTAAATATATTGAATAATACCCTCTGTTCTTAACTATTGTAATGTCCCTGTCAAGAAACTGTCATTTGCAGTTAACTTGCTTGTTTGCAACATCGGTTCAATATTTCTAGGATTTGATTTTTATTTCTCATTTGATAACTCAAAATGGACACTCAAAACAAAATTACTCATAAAAGCTGAGTTTTAGATCTTTATTTCAGCTGCCAGGTTATTTTTAGTCAAGCTGTACTGTGATGTAAATGCAGGAGGTCTTTTGTGTCATGGTGTGTATGTCATAAGTAACTTTCAGTACTTCTCTGTAGTTTAAGACTAGTAATAGAACACATGACCCAAACGGATAAAAGAGTAATGAGCTAGGCATGGTGGCATGCACACACATTTAGTCCTAGCACTCAGGAGGCAGAAGCAAGTAGCTCTCCAAGAATGAGGCCAGCCCTGGATAGTGAGACCTTTTTTCAGTTAGCTAAAAAGAAAAGAACAAAACATTTCTTCTTAACTTGTCAAAGATTATGTCTGAGTATTCCCCTTTGTTTTTTGTCTTGTACTAATCATGTGCTAAACTAAAAGACTAAAACTTGTGATTGAAATGAAAAGAGCCTATTTCCCCTTTTCTTGTGTGTACCGCACTTTTTTCCTCTCATTTTCCCTCCCTGTCTGTTTAAGGCATATTTAAGATAAACAGTAACTGAAGGGGCAATGAGACACATATCCTAGCACTTGGTAAGTTGCCAGGAGAATAACAAGTTTTGAACCAGCCTGTGCTACATAAGTGAAACCCTGTGTCAGGATAAAAAACAAGAACTACTTACCCTCTGTGCCTTTCTTTATAAGCTGAACTTAACAGTGCATACATACATTTTTGTATTAAAGTTTAGGGGGTGTTTTAGGTCACAAGGGCAGGCACAAGATTATTAAAAGGCTTGGAAGGAGTATTAACAAAAAGCAAGATAACTAGAGAAGACATGCTATGAGATTTGTAATTAAAGTCGTAGCAATAAAGTCCTCTGTTTTCCTGAAGGTCAAGCAGTTCCTGCTCCTACTGGGGCCCCACCAGGAGGTCAGCCAGATTATAGTGCAGCCTGGGCTGAATACTACAGACAGCAAGCTGCATATTATGCCCAGACAAGTCCCCAAGGAATGCCACAGCACCCTCCAGCACCTCAGGTATAATGCATTTGCTAATTTTTTGTTTTGCTTTATGTTTTCCACTCCAACTATGTTTTCTGCATGTTTGTCTATTTGGGAATGAATATGTTTTACTTTTTACTTGGAAAAGTATAACTACATGAGATATTGTGTTGTGTTTGGGGATTCAGTTTTTCTAATAATGCTTTCTGGCATCTGAGTGCTGTTTTTATAATGCCTTTGATTTTAAAAATAAATTTTCTTCCCCCAGGGATTTGCAAATCATGCAAGAAGCCACCATCATTTATATTAACCAATTTTTCTTTCTTAAAGGATTCACTCCTGAATTAGCTCCATTTAAAGGATTTTCTTTAACTTTTTGTGTATCTCTTATGTATCTCTTCTGCACAGGGCCAATAATAAGAAGTGGACAATACAGTATTTGCTTCATTGTGTGGGGGAAAAAACCTTTGTTAAATATATGGATGCAGACGACTTGATGAAGATCTTAATTTTGTTTTTGGTTTAAAGTAGTGTTTTTTTCCCCCTCTTTTTTTATTTTGAAAATGTACAAAATATCTATCACTACTGATAGGAGGTTAATATTTCTGTGTAGAAATGAAAATTGGTTTGTTTTTAGTCTTTAGTGTAGATGTACACATTCCAGCAAATGTATTTGCAACTATTATGTGGTCAATGCTTTGTGATATAAATGTACTTTTTCAATGTATACTTTCACTTTTAAAATGCCTGTTTTGTGCTTTACAATAAATGATATGAAACCTCCTGTGTCGGTAAGTTGGATATGTGGGTAAAAGATTCATAATTTCTTAGCAGTGATAAATTAAGAACATGTACACGAATATCTAAGCTTTCCCCATGAATTACTGAGGTTTTAAACCCTGGCATGTTTTTTCCCCTGTCGGAGTACAGTGGTAGATTGGAGGTTCTTTTCTGTTGTATTTGGCTATTTCAGCACAAATAATCTTGATATCTTCATGTTTCTCCTTCTATTTGATTAAAAGACTGCATGTGTATACAGTGATCTTTAGTATACTTCCATTGCATTAACAGTGAAATTTCCTTTTATACATGAGCACTGTTTCAGACCTGTGCGCTGCTACAACAGTTAACCTTCCTGTTCTTCACTTATTCCCAAGACTGTTCCAGCATCACTCATTTTGAGCAGTTTTCAGACAGTGATTTGAGGAGTTTATAAGAAACATTGTGTTTTCATGTAAAGCAACTCTTTCAATGTATACATATATATATATATATATAATAGTGTGTTTCTTTCTAAATTCAGGATAGAAAAGTAATAGAATGTGAAAGTATAGCTACATTGCAGCTGCCATTGAAACATTTGGGGTATGAAAACGGTCAAGCTTTTTTTTTCTTTTTGCAGTATAGATAAGCTTTGTCTTGTAATTGCACAAGTCCAGTCATTGAATCAAATTAATTTTTTCATGTACTTGAATCATTTTATTAATCTTTAACATTCATGTTGAAGTTCTTATATTTTGTTGAAAACCATTGTTTTACTCTGCATATTTGTTGGCTCTTTGCATATTAATATATTAGACTACATGCAAATACAGTCTGTCTTGCCATTGTCTGTTGAAGTGCAGGTTTGATCCAGCCAGTATAGAGCTAGCTCTGTAGGGGTGAGGAGGACTGTGCTGTGTATCACCCTTGAGTGTGTTCCTTCAAGGAGCATTGCACTGTAAGTACATCAGAATGACAAATTGATGAACTGCAACAGTATCTTTTTGTCGATGTTCCACATAATGCAATTGCTATATTTTATGTGACTATTATGTTGGAATACAGTGCTGATGTCATGGGAAACCATAACTGCTTCTTAACATAGAATAATACATAGTTCTGTATTTTTTTTAAGTGAGCTTAATGGGTAAGTATTTTTGATACGCTTTAGCTAATAGCTAAAGAAAATCGATGATTAACAAAGTTGAATAGTATTATCAGTGCTCCTAAAATGCTGTTTTTCAGTGTAAAATATGCCTATCTTTTATAGTGCTATGAAAAACTTGAAATGTGGTTTTCAGTTTGCAAAATTTAAGCAATGTAGGACTTAACGCATTTTCATAAATGTTAGTTCTATCACCTGTGGGGAGCACCATTTGTATGAGGACAAAAATGCTGAGGTGATAGGGCAGAAAATAGTACAGCTCATTGTGGGTGTCTCGAAATGTTTCTGACTGTGTTATGTAACTCAGTGACTTCCCTATCTTTATTTACATCTGCATACATAGTTCTAGTATGAGTCTAATAGTAATAGTTAAGGAGTTATCTGCTAAGATCTTAAGTGTAGGGTATTGACATGAGCAATTTCAGTATTTTGCATGATGTTGTTGTTGCCTAGATGACCTAGGAAAGTGTTGTGGTGCATTCAGTAACTAAACTGAAGGAAATAGTTGGATTCGGTATCATAATTCACAAATTGGAGGCTGTTGATTTTGATTCGTTTAAAATTTAAAATCTTTATTAATTGCAAACAGTGCAATTATTTATACTTCACAGTGCCTTCCCAGACCTTCCACCTTAGGTTCTGCTGCAAAAAGCAACAGGTAAGCACAACCTAAGGACATCTATATAAATATATCAGTACATTAATGTTGTCCCTGTGAGGTTTTCGTGGTTGTGTGCTCAAAAGCAATCTGCTGCTGCTTCCCCAAATGTATTTTGTTATTTATGGTACCATTCTAGTAGAAAGTCTGTTAAGTTGTTCAAGCAACTGTTTACAATTTTGGGTAATGGGGGTTTTTTTGTTTTGTTTTGTTTTAGGTTTCTTTTTTTGTTTGTTTTTGTTTTTCATTAAAATAAAATGAGTAGATTGCTTCAATAACTGAAAAACATCCAAATCTTTTTGTACACCCCTTCCCCCCCCCAGAGTTATAGAAATGTTACAGTAAGAACAATTAAATAGTTAAGACTTAGGAAATCATTTGGTCAGAAATTTCAACAGCCTTCACAGCCTGTTTTATGTGAGTAACAGGAAATTTTCTTTGCACTCCAAATCTATGATCTTTTTATAGTTTTATTTTTAATTTTTTTCCCTGTATTATTACTGCTTATAGTATTTCAGTAAGAGCATTTTGGTTCAGTTTTATAGACAGTTCTATTTTCATGACTTGTATTTGTTGACAAGGAATAATAAAGAATCCTGGCAGTGAGTTTTGAAAAAAGGCATGTGCATCAGTGAAATGTTAATTGTATAACAAATAACCTTTCATAATTGCATAACCAATACTTTCTGATTTATAATATTTTAATAACTGACGCTGCATTTATTTTTTGCCAGTTTAAAATGTTTGTGTTCTTAGGAATGATGTTTAGTGCATATTTTGAGTTAAATGACTATCTTAAAGCAGCACCATATCAGTTGTTTTTATTCATTTTCTAAAATGTGCTGATCCTATTAAAAAACTCCTGCTTATCTTTACAACAAAGAAAAATATTCAAAAATGCTGCCTTCATTTTCACACACAGTGCTGAAGATGCTGCAAGCACCAAATCATAGCTCATAAAATCAGGTCCTGAGATAGTTACCCATAAAGAGGAATCCTTTGAGTGTATGCCATTGGTGAGCCGATGAGCATGGACCATAGAAGGGCTCAATGTAGAAGGTAAAATTGGCAAATCATAATTGAGAAATATGAACTGTATTCCCATACATAATATGATATAGGGTGTAATGTACCTTGATCACTTTTCATTTTAAAGTGCTATTCACTTAAATGTTCCATGAACTGTTGAAGTTATATAGCTATTGCACCACAGTGTGAGTGTGTGTGTGTGTGTGTGTGAGAGAGAGAGAGAGAGAGAGAGAGAGAGAGAGAGAGAGAGAGGGAGGAGAGAGAGAGTAGGTAGGTCGGTCGTTCAAGTCAGTATGTTGCAAGCAGATCTGTAGAGCCTGTCAAGTTTTGGTTAGTTGTAGGAACTTTTCACTAGTACCGTAAGCATTTTAAATAGCACCAGTCTTAACCTTTAAATGGAAAGTAGAAAAGGTGAGCCAATTGATATGAATGTGGCAGATTTTAAGGTTGGTAGAAAATTGAATGGTTTAGATTGAAAGTAAACTCATTTAATTAAAAGTTTACAGATTATTTTAATGCCATACGTGTTAGTGCAGTGATACTTAGAATTCTTTGCTTTGATGTTTCAGAAATGCGTATACTAGAGAATCATTTTAATATCAAAACTGGTGACTTCACACTAGTTGTAAAGTGTTTTCTTAAATGATTAAAGTGGGTTTAGATAGGAGTAGCAAGTGCTCTCGGGGAAGTTTTGTTCAGCTGAATACTTTGCTATTACAACAAGTTCTTCCTGAAAATAGTTACATGTCTAGAATATTGATGTAGAATTAACTCGCTGAAGATAATCTCATTTTAGTTCTGCAAATTCTGCCTGGCTTTAAAATGCATTTTCATAGTACTTAGAAATAATTTGACTGAAAATAACTCTGCTTTTCTGTTTAATCAGTCAATCAACTTTTACTACAAATTTAATTGAGGGATTTTTTTAATGGGTGCTTTAAAGAAGCAAGTAAATCCCTGAGTTTTATTTTCTTCAGTGATGCCCTAAAGAAACTCTTTAATGTATTTGCGAGTATATATATATATATATTTTCTTATGCATGCTCGATGCATTTTCGTCCTGAGAAAAGTGTTCTCTACAGAAACTACCCGTGTGTTAAAAGAAGATTGGCTTAAAATGGCTACTGTGATGGGAACAGTGTCTTAGGGAGATGCAGCTTGGACTTGAGGTAAATTGAATACTTTACAAACTGGTTTAGAGTTTTGCTTTAATGACATTGTATGTAAAAGGGCACATGATTGTTGTAATTTTGTATTCTTTATGGTTTCCTTAAATAAATGTACAGTGATTACTATTATGAGTGCTTTTGTCTTTTTGTGTCTTTAATGTGTAGACTGAGTAAAAAAAATTTTCTGCCTCATTCCTGTCATTAAAGATTTACTGTGAGAAAAGTAATGGTTTTGATTACTGTGAGAAAAGTAATGGTTTTGATTTTGCCTTTTTAATGGTAAGTGCGTTAAACTTTTGTTTTTGTTTTTTCTTTTTCCGAGACAGGGTTTCTCTGTGTAGCCCTGGCTGTCCTAGAACTCACTCTGTAGACCAGGCTGGCCTCGAACTCAGAAATCCGCCTGCCTCTGCCTCCCAAGTGCTGGGATTAAAGGCGTGTGCCACCACTGCCCTCGTTAAACTTTTAAAAGGGCAGATAATTACAGTTTTTAAAAGAAAGAAAAGGACCTTTTAATGCACAGGTAACTTTATTATGGTTTCACAACATGTTTTCCAGAAAATTAAATATAAAACCACCCTATATTAGAACATAATAAACTTTTATTTACAGACTGTGTTGTTAAGAACCAGGATTACATGGTCTCACTATATATAGTTCTGGCTGTCTGGAACTCACTATGTAGACCAGACTGACCTTGAACTCAAAGACCCACCTACCTCTCATGTGCTGAGATTAAGGTTTGCAACACTACACTTGACATTTACAAACTTATTTTATTTTTAAAGCTAGAAATTTAAATCAGAATGAATCACTTTTTTCTATATCTACTGATGGTTCTATTTTCATTGTCAGTCAATGGCTAATTTAAATGTAAAAACTGAAGGTTTATTCATGCAAACTATTTTTTATTAATTGCTATAAATATGGAAAATACGAGGCTTTTGGTTTAGGTGCTGACAGAATGAGTACATTTATTTCCGTTTTCTGTTAACTACATTTTTGACTTTGCACAGCATGGTAATAAACCTGATATGGCATTGGAAATGGTGTTCTTTAGATGAGCTCCTATTTTGAAGATTTGGGGAAAGATTAAGTCAATATAGTGGCACCTCTGGTCTCCTTTTTGGCCCCTCCACAGAGATGTATCAAGAGAGTTGGAGAGAGAGTTCCAAGTAAAGAAGGAAGCCTAGTAGCCATCCACTAAAAAAGAAGAAGAAGAAGAAGAATGATATTTTTTCCTATTTATTTCCTAATAAAACAAGGATCAAAAGCTGATTAGTTCTTACTTTCAATGGTAAGAATACAGGAACTTGCTGCTGAGCCTTTATTGTTGACTGCTTTACACATATATTCTCCTCCGTCTTCTGGGAACGTTTCTGGTAAATACAGGCAGTAAGTTTCTCCTCTTTCGATGTACTGATAGTCTTCTCCATCCTGCAGTATTTCTCCTTCAAACCACCATGTAATTTCTGGCTTGGGCTCTCCTGTCACTTTAACAGTGAATCTCACTGGCTCACTGTCTACAACTGAGGTGTTTCTCAGAGGCCTTTTGAACCATGGAGCCCCTGATCTGGCTTGCTCTTCATCTTCAGTAGTGCAGCCATTAACAACGCTACCTTCTTCCTCCTCCTCATCTTCTCTTTTCTGTATTAGAAGAAGTGTATTAGCAAGTTGGCATTTATTTTAGTAATAGAATTTTTCAAGGTAAAAAGTCTGGGATATAGGTGAGTATTAGCTAGCATGCATGCATGATGCTCCTGGGTTTCATTGATTGACACAGAAAAGAGCTAGTTTACTCTTAAGCCATTCTAATTGACTTGGAATCTAGCTAGCTTATGACATTTCTTTCAAATATCTTTTTAAATGATTTATTATCATATTATCAGTACACTGTAGCTGTCTTCAGACACACCAGGAGAGGGTGTTAAGATCTTGTTATGGAGCTCTCAGTGCTCTTAACCACTGAGCCATCTCTCCAGCCTACCTATGACATTTCTTAATTGCTTGCAGACATACAAAGAGCACCATTTCCATTTATACATACCTTCTGTAGTGCTGCATCGATTTCTTTCTGTTCAAACTGCATCCGTAGTAACTTTTGTTCTTCAATTCTCCTTTGTTCTTCTGCTTCTCTTGCCTTTGCCATTTGTTCAAATCTGGCTTTCATGTCCACTTTATGAGTAAAAGGAGATTCACTCTTTTTTGCGGGCTTTACATCAACATCATCGTCCTTTAAAAAGAATGGGTAAAAGTGTGTGCCAAGTACTTGATTCGGTAATTTGTAGGCAAAAAACATTGAACGTATTTGGTTTGCTTTGTATGACACTAGCTATTACAGGTTTTCAGGGAAATGACTTAATTGTTTTGAGACAGTTTGTAGTACTTTAGTCATACTTTAAAGGCCATGTCATTGGACTGCTGGCCTGGTATGCCTACCTCAGTACTTCATTTAATTATGCTAATAAGGTCCTTTTACTTTTATGCACATACATATTTTCACAGAATATTGTACATAGTGACAACTTGATGCTTCTGGAAATTTTAGAAATGTGTAAATTATGGTCAGATGCCAGGGAGAAATACATAAGGAGATAGAAAAGCATCTGGAATATGGGAAACTTGAGATGGTGAGTCCACTGTTGAAGGGTGAGTTTTGGAAGCCAAGAAAATAAAAAGGGCCTTTTGATATGGCTCACCTACCAAAAGGTATCTAGGAAAAAAGCCAAATGGATGATAAATTACTAATCTTTGATACAGTGGTATGAACAGACAGGTTAAATTGATTTCAAAAGTTAAAACCAGGCTGGAGAGGTGACCCAGTGGTTCAGAGCACTGACTTTTCTTCCAGAGGTCCTGAGTTCAATTCTCAGCAACCACATGGTGGCTCATAGCCATCTATAACGGTGCCCTCTTCTGGCCAGTTGGCATTTATGCAGGCAGAATACTGTACATATGATAAGTCTAACAAAACAAAAACAGGAAAAAGTTGACAAAACCAAAAACAAGTCTTAAAGTTTGCATGTAAGGCTGCTGTGCCTGTGATACTGTGAGTGTCCAGTGTCTGTGGAAACCAGGTGGCTGTGAGCGGCTGGCATAGAACCTCAGTCCTCTGCAAGAAAACTCGGTGTATGTGGTGTCAAGGGATGAAGCCAGGGCTTCCTGAACGCTAGGCATATGCTGCCAACAAAGCTGTATTCACAGCCATAAGTTCTTGTCTCTAGGAAACCTTTCGTTTATGTTGTCATGGTACTGTGGGGAACT
Source organism: Montemys delectorum (assembly GCA_019843815.1). NCBI lineage: Eukaryota > Metazoa > Chordata > Mammalia > Rodentia > Muridae > Montemys > Montemys delectorum. The sequence goes on along the minus strand of JADRCD010209563.1, from coordinate 2,403 downwards.
TGGGGTGGGGTCTGTGCATGTAAAATACCCCAATTAAATGGAAATTGGAAAACAAACTGTAGATTGAGTACCTTTATAAGAACATCTTGACTCACGGGTACATACATAGTGTGATCAGTTTGGTTTCTCAGATCTCACACACATACATGATGGGTGCTGGATTTTTATGCTGCTTATTTATTGTCAAGTGATGACTAGTTGCCTGTGATGCTGTGCTTAGATGCTCTGGGGCTGAAGATGTAGCTCAGCTCAGCAGTTAAGGCCAGCCTGTGCTGAGAAACACTGTGCTGTGTGAGTGGTAAATAATGATTTACCATAAATCTTCCCAAATATGTGAGAGGATAGTTAAGCCAGTACATGAGTGGTATGACTGAATCCTAATAGGAAATATAATCTCTCTTCTAGAATTTAGCATAAACTTTGTACAAATTCATTGCTTTGCATAGCTTCCTCACAAAACAATAGTGTCACAAAGAAGAAAAAGGCTTGAGTAAGCAAAACCTAACTGAAAGGAGTGTCAACTGTTTAAAATACTGATATTATATTTTCTAGAACCTTTAGAAAACTAAGCTGATGCTATGGGGAAGTAAAAGTTTTAAATGGCATGAGTGTCCTAGAGCATTGTTAATGTTGGTACCAGGATGGGTACACAGTAGATCATTAGGAAACCAAATTAGGCTGAGTTAAGCTCCATTGGTAGAGTGAATGTATAGCATGCATTAGTCCTCAAATGAGATTCTTAGCATCATGCTTGCATGTGGTGGGCTACAGTTTCATGGGAAGTGGAGATGGGAAGGTGGTTGATGCCTGCCTGGGAAACAAGACTCACATTTAAAGTCAAATACAATGTATCTGTTAATGCTTAACCAAATAGGTGATAAAAAGTGCTGTCAGAGTGGACATTGGATTTTTTTAATCCGGTTACATGGTTAAATTAGTCCTTACCTTAAAATCTAATATTTTAATTTTGAAGATACTTGATTCCCCACCCACCAAACAAGATCTCACTATGTTACCCTGTCCTGGAACTCATGTGTACACCAGGCTTGTATTAAAATCAGAAATATGCCTCCCAAGTGCCTGGATAAAGGCGTGCACCATCACTTCCATATGAACAGTGGTACTCCTCAAAGGGAGAACAAGATTGGAAGAGTCTAAGAGTTGGAGAGAAGTCCATTGTTAGAGGTTAAGAGTTTACCTACAGTTTTTTTAAAGCTCTTAATGACATTTAATCCATGGTGGATAAATGAGATTTACACAGTTGACATCCTAATCTGACAAGTAAGAGCCAGAAGTGACCCATCAAATATACCAGTTATGTTACAAATTTTACAATGGCTGTCTAACAGAAGAGCAACTGTGTATTACTTGAACTGTTTGATTACATTGGAGTTTTAAGACAGGGTCTCCTAGAGCCCAGAACTTAAACTTAGCCTGCCTTTCCCAAGTGCTGATATTACAGCAATAAATCATCACACCCAGCTTAAATTTGACTTTCTATAACGTTTACAGATTGGATTTTAACTTAACCTTGTACAACATAACCAGTAAAAACTTGAGTCATCACTAGACTATTTTACTACTTCCAGCTGCTACTCATCAGTTTTACAACATGCACATATTTACATCTCACTAAGCTCAGAACTAGTGTCAGCTTATTTTGCCTTGCACAACAGCTTACAGTTATTTTACCAGACCTAATTAAGCTAGCATCAGCTGGTTGCCCTAGCGATGGTACACTAGTAAAGTCCTCAGCAACTATCTAGGAGAAAATTTTTTACTCAGTTTTGTTAAGTTGGCAGTGCACACCTTTAATCCCAGCACTGCACTCAGGATACAGAGGCAGGTGGATCTCTTGAGTTTGAGGCCACCTGCTCTACAGATGGAATTCCAGAACAGCCAGGGCTGTACAGAGGAAAAACTCAAAAAGAAAAGTATTGCCAACCATAGTGGTATGTGCCTATAATCCCAGTGCTCAGGAGGTGGAAGGAAGAGAATCAAGATTTCAGGATCAGTCTGTTACTTTGCCCTCGGCCCTGCCTTCATGCCTGTCTTCCATTTCCTTCATCATGATTAGAAAACTCTTTAGTAATATTTCTCTGCCTTAAAATGTTCAGTATAACACCATTATGGTGATTATAGCTTCTGTGAGGTGAAGTCCTTTCAACAACTAGCAACAGTGTACTTTATAGTCTTAGGATATGTTTTCTAATCCCTCAAAATAGTGCAATTTTTGTCAGCTCCCATTGTCGCTTAGTCTGGAATGTTCTTCTTACTGCAGTTTGTTGTTTTGTTTGGTTTTTGGTTTTTTTAATGTGAGAATGCTTTACAAATGAGAAGTTAACCTTGGACCCTAAAAGCTGAATATTTCCATAGGACATTAAGAAGTAAAGCCTTCCCGTT